>CM035808.1:35174001-35369001 GCA_020466095.1 Chlorops oryzae
TGGTAGTTTACCAAGTTCATAAATTGCGTACTAAATCATTTTTTATTGTTTAATTAACATTTTCCTGTTTATTTTTTTATTTATACCTTTCTTGAGTGGTTATTTTCGGCATTGAATAGATATTTTAAAAGCCCCAAATATTTTAAAGTAGCGAAATATTCCTAAGAGTATCCAACGATTCTGAACACAATACGATAACATTCTTAAACTCTCGCAATTTAACCTGACATAATGAATGCTGAAGTTACTCACTCAATTTATGTTAAACACGTAATGATGGCTTGTTTAACCCCCCTCGAAGTTAAACCTTTTCGTTGAAACTTTGAAACGTTGAAGATTAAATTTTCTACTTTGTCACTGCTCATTAATATGCATGTCCTTTTACACAAACTTGCTGTCCGCCTTTATGTAGAAGCATGCTGAGTTTACCTTCAACATTAAACCTCAGGAACCTTCAACACTTTTCTGCTGTCTTGTGTAAACATTGTTACTTAATTAAGAGAGAGGGAGAAAGAGAGAGAGAGAGAGAGGGAGAGAGAGAGAGAGAGAGAGAGAGAGAGAGAGAGAGAGAGAGAGAGAGCTTTTCTCTTGTACTTCACATTGGTTTAATAAGTTTTTAATATTCTGATATTTTAAAAGTATTTCATCACCAAGAAGCAAGAGCTTAGAAATATAGCTTCAAAAACCTGCTGAAAAAATAAATATCAAAACTTTTAATTTGAGATAAAGGAGTCGGAAGAAACTGCTTGACGAGCTCTGATGGATATTAAAACAAGTAAGGGTGTTAAATTCAGGCGAAACTGACAATAAAATACCTAAATAATTTTTAAAGTACGCCCAAAAAAACAGGATCATTAAAAAAGAATATTCAAGAGATTTTTAAGGCCATAAGAGGCCCCTTTTATCGAATTTTGTTAAAATTTCCTTATGAAAACCGCCCCTTTGCCACGCCAAATTTTCAAAATAATATGAATTCTAATCGAAGGCTTCAATATACGCTCAAATTCCAACTTTCATTCAACTATTTCGAAAAAGTCTGATTTTGGGGCAGTTTTGGAATTTTGGTGATAGACCCTAGAACTGGAGGTACCAGGGCCGTTTTTAAGGCATAGGCTAAGGGTAGGAAATTTTTAAATCGGAACACATGTTTTAAGCTATAACTTTTTTATTTTATGAGATAAGCATAAATTTTTTTAAATTTGTTTCAGCTTTCATTGCTGTCTAAAATAATTGTAGTCTGCGAAGGTTACTGGTTGTTGCTGCGAAGAAATTTTCTGACTTTCGTCCTTATACCCCTCATTAGTAGCTGCACACTTTTTCTGCTTACTTGAGCCGCATATTTGTTCCACGTTAAAAGCAAATCTCCAACTGATTTCTTCAATTTGGCGGTCCTCCTCAATTTCTGCTTCACTATTGCCCAGTATCTTTCGATAGGCCGGAACTGGGGGCAGTTCGGAGGATTTGCAAACTTTGGTATAACTTGAATGTTATTGTTTAAATACCAATTCATTGTCTCTTTGGAATAGTGACAACTTGCCAAATCTGGCCAAAACTTTACGGGACCTTTGTGAAAGCGGATAAAAGGCAATAAACGCTTTTTCAGACATTCCTCGATATAAAGTTTTGACGTCATAGTTGCATTCGTCACAAAAGCACGACTTTTCAATCCAGAAGTACAGATTGCCTGCCAAACCATCGCTTTTTTGGCAAATTTGTCCAAGCAAATATGCTTAAACTTAGAGGGAACATTACCACGTTTCTTTGCGACATAGTATTTTTGACCAGGAATTTGTTGAAAGTCAAGTTTGACGTACGTTTCATCGTCCATAATAATGCAACCATCAAATTTAGTCAAAACCTCATCGTAGAGTTTTCGAAGTCGCTTTTTGGCGGCAATGTTCTGCTTGTCCGACCTATTTGGATTTTTTTGGGCACGATAGCTCTTATATCCAGCGGCAACACGTATTTTCCGTACCATTGCCTTGTAAGTTCCACATTTTTTAGCACGATCTCCATCAGAAAGCCCAGGATTCCTCGAAATCGAACTAAGAACCTTTTTTTTCAGTTTGATATCACGTGTTCCAACTTTTTTGCGCTGATGTTTGCGTCGATCGATGCTTAAAGTTTCCTTATAACGTTTTAGTACATTGTACACTGTAGTTTTTGGAAATTTTAATACTTTTGCTATTTCGGACACCGAAGCGTTTGGTTTTTCCAAATATTTGTGCACAATAAGCTTTCTGCGTTCAACTTCCATCTTCTATAAAACTCAAAAGCAGCGTTCGATTACGCTCAAATTTGACAGATAGAAAATGACAACATCTGTTTTCAAAAGCTTGGTAAAAGATTTAAAAATGCAACCCTGGTTGCAGAGTTTTTGCATAAAATGTTCGTTCCGATTTAAAAGTTTCCTACCTTTACATAGGCTGCAGCCTATGGGCCTGCACCACGAAGTGGTTTTTCACTGCGCAAACGATATGTTTCCATAGCAGTGACCTATTTTTTTCTACTCTAGGGGGGCCCGCACCACAATCACAGCCTAGGGGCCCAAAAAGCCTAGAAACGGCCCTGGGAGGCACCCTTAAAAATGGACCGATCAGATTCATTCTCAAACATGTTCGTACTCATGTCTCCGTGAAGATAGCTTAACTCCTTCAATAAGAAAACTGTATACAGACGGACATATAGACCGACGGACATGGCTAAATCAAATCTCCTGGTGACGCTGATCGTTTCTATTGATATTTTGTATGGTCTATCTCGACTGTTTCTGGGTGTTACACACAAACGCAATATACCCTCGACGCAGAGTGCGTCGGGTATAAAAAGAGGTTGGGAAGTTTTCAACATTTTAAAAATGAAAAATACCCTGAAATAATGAAGAAGTTAACTTATCAAAAAGGAGTGCTCTGAGGGTAATCGAAATATGATTAGTCAGAATGAAGAGTGATTTATATACGAGAATTGACTAGACCTTGAGTAGCAACAAGTGGTCTAGAAGAAGTGTAGTTAAAAAATTGGAACAACTGGTACATGTGAGACAATTGACCTCTAGTTGACCACAGGAGGTTTACTCGAAGAGTAATTCAATGTGGGGGTATATATTTTTGAATAACAGCTAAATATTAAAAAAGACAATTTCAGGCATTGGTTGGCAAATTAAAAGGGAATAGATCTGGTATTTTTGTGACTTGTCAGGGGAAGCTGGAGTAGTTGGTACTTAATAAAAATAGACTTCCTGAAAAAGACTCGTCGAAAAGTTGAAAAGTTTAGGCCAAAAAAAGGGTTCTAGTTTTTGCATTACCTAAGTACAAGATTTGCCGACTTAAAACCCGCAATAACAACTCAAATACCGGATTCTGTTCTTACACGGTAGATACGTCCCGGAAAAACCATGTAAAAAGGGGTAAAGTTTTTTTATTTGATTTTTATTGGTCGCAGTCAAAAAAATCTCTTAAAATAAAAAAGTGGGGAATTTCCCTAGAAAATTGTGAATGTAAATTTGTTGTAACGAATGGTATAAATAATAAACATAATAAAATATAAATATAAAATAAATAAAGTAGGACCTTGTAAAACATAGATAAGTGTATAAGACCTTCTTCACAATCTTTATATCAAAGAAAATTTTCGATGTATCTGTTTGAATATACAGGGTGTTCCGCACTGACGTGCTTTTCTTTGTGGGGGTCGTATGAGACGTATAAAGCGGGGGTACAAAATGAAACTCTGAGGAGTT
This sequence comes from Chlorops oryzae, assembly GCA_020466095.1. Lineage (NCBI taxonomy): Eukaryota > Metazoa > Arthropoda > Insecta > Diptera > Chloropidae > Chlorops > Chlorops oryzae. The sequence continues at coordinate 35,177,741 of CM035808.1, forward strand.
AACGGTTAAAGAAAGAAACTTGCAGTAGTTTCAGAAAATGTTCATTTCAGAGAAAAAATTTTTATGCAGTTTAATGTCCGCTTTTTTAGGCATATAGGTAAAAGATTTTGAATAAATATTGCGCTGGTGCGAGTAAAAGTGGCCAGTTTTCTTTGTTCGAATTTTTTTTTGTGCCTATGCATAAAATGGCTATTTAAGGATTATGAATATTTAATGTTGTGATTTGGAAAGAAAAAACAACAACGGCAATGTTGCTTTTCGCGGTCATTTATTTCCCATAAAGAAAGTACTTAGACGAAAACATGCGCTATGTGCTTACGTGTTAACGTTGCCACCAGCATCGTAACACAGCACAGCTCAGCGTAGCACAGACAACACAGCACAGCACATTCGGTCAATTTAACATTATGGTCAAAGACTAAAAAGGACAAAAAAAAAAATCAAAAAACAAAATAAAAATATTTCCAAAAATTGAGACCAGAAATGTTTGGAACAATGGCTATGGCTGATACAGTAGTAGCTAGTAGCGTGAGCTCATACAGCTTGCTGCTCGTACATTAGGAATACTGTACGCAGGACATGGCTTCCGCAACGAATGCGCTCCGTGGACTCATAAAGTAAACGAGTACAATTTTATGATTATATTTATATCTTGTAGATTTTCTATCTTCCTTCGTTCAACACGGAAAACACGTGCGATAGCAAAAATTTTTCTCCTTAAATGGAGCTAGTCGTTGTCGCTAATGCGAAGACAAATGAATGCCAATGGCAGTTGGTTTTATGGTCCTGGCAAGTGCAGTTAGCGCCCACGACAATTATGATTTGTTACTTTCGTTTTCTGTTGTCTCCGTTGTTTCTGTTCTATTCTGTTCGGTTCTGTTCTGTTCTGTTGTGTTGTGTTTTGAGAGTGAAATCACGGAGCTCGTGTATTCTTCGAAGGTGATAAACGAGTCTAAGTATGATTAACGTTTGAATATTTGCGAAAACATTCGAGAGAGAGATTATTATATTGCACACGTGTTTGATGGGTGGAAAAGGTCACGAAGAGTTGTACTCGTACGCTCTGGCAATTACAGTTATATGATATGGATTCCTGTAACTAATTTCTTTCAAGTTATGGTAGTTTACCAAGTTCATAAATTGCGTACTAAATCATTTTTTATTGTTTAATTAACATTTTCCTGTTTATTTTTTATTTATACCTTTCTTGAGTGGTTATTTTCGGCATTGAATAGAATATTTTAAAAGCCCCAAATATTTTAAAGTAGCGAAATATTCCTAAGAGTATGCAACGATTCTGAACGCAATACGATAACATTCTTAAACTCTCGCAATTTAACCTGACATAATGAATGCTGATAGTTTTTTTACTCACTCAATTTATGTTAATCACGTAATGATGGCTTGTTTAAACCCCCCTCCAAGTTTAAACCTAATTTCGTTGAAACTTTGAAACGTTGAAGATTAAATTTTAACTACTATTGTCACTGCTCATTAATATGCATGTCCCTATTTACTACAACACGTAATGATGGCTTGTTTACCCGCCTTTCAATGTTAGAAGCTTTTCGTTGAAACTTTGAACTTAAATTAAATTTTCTGAACTTTGTCAACTGCTCATTAATATGCATGTCCTTTTACACAAACTTGCTGTCCGCCTTTATGTAAGAAGCATGCTGAGTTACCTTCAACATTAAACCTCAGGAGACCTTCAACACTTTTTGCTGTCTTGTGTAAACATTGTTACTTAATTAGAGGAGAGAAAGAGAGAGAGAGAGGGAGAAAGAGTGAGAAAGAGTGAGAGAGAGAGAGAGAGCTTTTCTCTTGTACTTCACATTGGTTTAATAAGTTTTTAATATTCTGATATTTTAAAAGTATTTTATCACCAAGAAGCAAGAGCTTAGAAATATAGCTTCAAAAACCTGCTGAAAAAATAAATATCAAAACTTTTAATTTGAGGAAAAGGAGTCGGAAGAAACTGCTTGACGAGTTCTGATGGATATTAAAACAAGTAAGGGTGTTAAATTCAAGCGAAACTGACAATAAAATACCTAAATAATTTTTAAAGTACGCCTAAAAAACAGGATCATTAAAAAATAATATTCAAGAGATTTTTAAGGCCATAAGAGGCCCCTTTTATCGAATTTTGTTAAATTTCCTTATACAAACCGCCCCTTTGCCACGCCAAATTTTCAAAATAATATGAATTCTAATCGAAGGCTTCAATATACGCTCAAATTCCAACTTTCATTCAACTATTTCGAAAAAGTCTGATTTTGGGGCAGTTTTGGAATTTTGGTGATAGACCTTAGAACTGGAGGTACCAGGGCCGTTTTTAAGGCATAGGCTACATAGGCTGCAGCCTATGGGCCTGCACCACGAAGTGGTTTTTCACTGCGCAAACGATATGTTTCCATAGCAGTGACCTATTTTTTTCTACTCTAGGGGGGCCCGCACCACAATCACAGCCTAGGGGCCCAAAAAGCCTAGAAACGGCCCTGGGAGGTACCCTTAAAAATGGACCGATCAGATTCATTCTCGAACATGTTCGTACTCATGTCTCCGTGAAGATAGCTTAACTCCTTCAATAAGAAAACTGTATACAGACGGACATATAGACAGACGGACATATAGACAGACGGACATATAGACAGACGGACATATAGACAGACGGACATATAGACCGACGGACATGGCTAAATCAAATCTCCTGGTGACGCTGATCGTTTCTATTGATATTTTGTATGGTCTATCTCGACTGTTTCTGGGTGTTACACACAAACGCAATATACCCTCGACGCAGAGTGTGTCGGGTATAAAAAGAGGTTGGGAAGTTTTCAACATTTTAAAAATGAAAAATACCCTGAAATAATGAAGAAGTTAACTTATCAAAAAGGAGTGCTCTGAGGGTAATCGAAATATGATTAGTCAGAATGAAGAGTGATTTATATACGAGAATTGACTAGACCTTGAGTAGCAACAAGTGGTCTAGAAGAAGTGTAGTTAAAAAATTAGAACAACTGGTACATGTGAGACAATTGACCTCTAGTTGACCACAGGAGGTTTACTCGAAGAGTAATTCAATGTGGGGGTAAATATTTTTGAATAACAGCTAAATATTAAAAAAGACAATTTCAGGCATTGGTTGGCAAATTAAAAGGGAATAGATCTGGTATTTTTGTGACTAGTCGGGGGAAGCTGGAGTAGTTGGTACTTAATAAAAATAGACTTCCTGAAAAAGACTCGTCGAAAGGTTGAAAAGTTTAGGCCAAAAAAAGGGTTCTAGTTTTTGCATTACCTAAGTACAAGATTTGCCGACTTAAAACCCGCAATAACAACTCAAATACCGGATTCTGTTCTTACACGGTAGATACGTCCCGGAAAAACCATGTAAAAAGGGTTAAAGATGAACTCGCACAACAAAAATCTCTTAAAATAAAAAAGGGGGAATTTCCCTAGAAAATGGATGAAATCGTGTAAGAATGGTATAAAAATAAAATAATAAAATATAAATATAAAATAAATAAAGTAGGACCTTGTAAAACATAGATAAGTGTATAAGACCTTCTTCACAATCTTAAGATATAAATTTATATCAAAGAAAATTTTCGATGTATCTGTTTGAATATACAGGGTGTTCCGCACTGACTTGATTTTCTTTGTGGGGGTCGTATGAGACGTATAAAGCGGGGGTACAAAATGAAACTCTGAGGAGTTAACGGTTAAAGAAAGAAACTTGCAGTAGTTTCAGAAAATGTTCATTTCAGAGAAAAATTTTTTATGCAGTTTAATGTCACGCTTTTTTAGGCATGTAGGTAAAATGTAATTTTACTTATTTTCGGTGTCAAGGGATTTCAATATAGTTTTTTTATTTTAATTTTTTTACTTTGGGCGCTAGTTTGCAATGAGAAAGGTCTTATTAACGCATAGGTACTTTTATAATTTCGTTTCGAATCTGCAGTAAATTTTAGTGATGCCACGAATAGTGGATTTGGCCGAATACCGAAATCGAATATAATATCGGTCAACCATATCGGCAATACGAATATTCGGCACGTAGTAAAGACAGCTTGAGCCTACTCGCGACTAGCTGGAGTCAAGGCAAAAGCTACCGCTGAAAAATTTGCCCACTGTTTATAATGTTTTCGAAGAAAATTTAGAAGAAGCTAGCGTACATTTAATTATTTCTAAAGAATAAAAAGCAAATTGCTGAATTTTTAGATGTCGTTAATTAAATTTTTTTTACTTATTGTGAGAAAAACTTAATTTGTAGTTACTGCTGATTTTTTTTAATAAGTTATTTCTACTATTCGGTATTCGGCCGAATATTTTAACTATTCGGCCGAATACCGAATACTGAAAAATGACGCCGAATAGGCCGAATACCGAATAGTGGCCGAATATTCGTGGCATCACTAGTAAATTTCCTTTAAAACCGGATTACATATGTCATACATGAAGAGAAAGAAAAGTAAAAATTAAAACACTCACCTAATCAACATGTTGCGAAGTATGTATGTCTCTCGCTACTCTTTGTTAAATTGTACCGAACAAGTTGTAGTTGCGTCCCATATATGTAACAAGTAGGATGCAACAACAGTGGCACTCTTAATTTCAGAATATACGTTGTTGGTTACACTTTAACAAATAAAAGTTGTTGGTCTCACTATTTTTTTTCTGAGAGAACGGGGAAAACAAACGACTTCTTTCATAAACTGCACGACCGCAAAGCTCTGAGAGCAAAAAGCGCAATTTCTATAACGAACGAACGAACTCACTTGCGTCTCACACATGAACTCCGCGATCCGACACTTCCTAAACCCGACCGAACAGCCGCGCGCATAAAAGCAGACTGAATGCTCGAGCTTGGCTTAACTCAGGCAAGAGTCTATGAAAAGCTTCGAACACAAAGCGAGAGTGTGAGTTCGACTCAATTTGAAACAACTCTGTTTGTTTCTACTTACATAATGTAGCTGAGAGAGGTTGAATTTATAAACGAATAGGTCATTTAAAAAAACTCCTAAGTCATTAAATTAGAATTTTTCAGGAATCAATAAAAACTGTTTTAAGCATAAAATGAGTTTAAAAAACCTTTTTTACGCTCAATTCAGCACTTGAGTGGTATGAAATTGAAATAGCAAATAACTTTTTCACTTTATTAATAGAAATAATGAAAAAAAAAAACTGAAAAACTGTTCTTGACTTAGGTTGTTTTAGCAAGAATTAGGGTTAGTAGCATATAGTTAAACCGAAAAAATTTTATTAATAATATTTTTTACATTGCTCATTGTTGAAAATCATATTTGAAAATAATCTAGTCACTGAACTTATGTGGTTTTTGCAATGAACGTCTCTCACGCAGTGTTTTTTAAATAGTTTTTTAAATGCTTTAACTGATGTTCAACTACCCCAAAAGACGAATCTACCTTTAAGGAACAATTTTCAGCAAAAAAAAAAAAAAATTTCGAAAAAATGTGAAATGTTTTTGCAGTTATTCAGATTTAAGCAGAGCTCGAATATTTCTCTCAACCGTTTCGAAACTTAATCAATAACCTTTTCGAATAAGCTAATCAATAACTTACAATGATCAACCGAAATCGTTGAGAGCGACTTGGAAACCAGGCATTAGTCCTCAACGTAGTTTAAACTTTTTGAAGGTTTAAACTTTCAAATGAAAGTCTTCAGGAGAATTTAAACCAGGTGTATTAATATAATATGAAAATTTTGGAAAAATTCAAATATAGCAAAATTCATTGGGTTAAACTGGAATGAAGAATAACTGAATAAATTTGAAAATTGACAATTTCGGAGTTCTTAAACTGAGTTGAAGACCACGATCATGCTACACTAGAAAAACAGTTTAATTCACAACGAATTCCATCAGAAATCAGCACAGCTTGAAAACACCTCGAAATTAAACCGGACCTAATTCCGATGTATTATGATTGAATCGATCAAATCAAATAATCTGAGGCTATTGAAGGGATGGAGCCCATCTGATGCATGGGAAACAATGAAATATGGATTTATATGTTTGCTATTCAGTTCCATCAGGTTTAAATCATACCTATGCGCATAAATACGTATCTGGAATACTGAGGCATACGTCAAAGGCTAACAGTTCAGATGGCTTCCCTAGAATCCTACGAATAACATCATAAATGTCAAATGCACGCACATTTGCTCACAACCATAAACCAATCGAACGATGAACCAACATACAAAATGCATTATTCCAGTTGAATAAACTAAATTCATGCATATTTCCTCGCGCACCCAACACACTACGGGTATCTATGAATATCCCTACAATGGGATAAACATACCCAAGACGAGAGAGTAGGTATGCATGTGTATGGATTCTTATTTCGAGCACAATTGTTTCTTCATGGTCCTAAGTTCTTGTCACAATGAAAAATTCCCTTTTCCTCTGTCTTGGCTTTTCTTCTTTATTATTTTGTTTCGCTTTGTTTTTCTTTGTTTTGATTTCTTTGTTTTGATTTCTTTTGTTTGCTTTTGTTTCCTCTTTCAGGTCTGAATTGAGTCGGGCTTGTTTTATTTATTCCACCATTTTGCCGTTCATTCACGACACACTCATATAGAAAGCTGCACTAAATGAAAGAAAAAATAACAAATAAAAAAAAAAATTAAAAATAAAATATAAAATGAAAATAGCAATGGGAATGGGAATGAAAGTGGCGAACGGAATGGTAAAAGTCTATGGCAGAACGCGTAGACGAAGTGGTTGTAATAGTTATGCTTGAAGCGTTCGAAGTGGCTGTTTTTGTGGTGTTTACTATTTCTCTTCATATTTTGCATTTCACTTTCTTGTTTACATCCTCTTCTTGTTGTTGATGATAATCACAACAGTGCTTATATATGTATGTGTGTGTGTGTATGTACATACCTTCATATGTACATATATATATGTATTTATACAGAAAGTCATTTCGAGAAAATTTCGTTGTTGTTGCTTATTGAAATTGTGTATGCAAAGGATTATTCAGCACAAGAGATACATTTGGTCTAGAAATGAATTTCAATGAAGCCGGCTTAAAGGCAATTATAACGGTAATCAAAGCAGATGTAAATACGTTGCTGCAAGATGAAGTCAATAGGGATAAAGAAGGGAAAACTTAATCACACGCTAAAATTAATTATCTCAAATAAATTGAGATGAAACGTGAATGATAAAATGTTAGATGTGGCCATGAAAATTGTGGAAGAGAATCTTTGTTTTGAAAATCGTGGGAATAAATTTACAAAAAAAAAAAAAAACAGATCGATTCAAAAAGAAACCATAAACTGATATCTGAACTTACAAAAATTTTCAAATACTTTAACCCATTTACAGACGCTCAACCTGGACAGAAACATACGAATAATCATAATAAAAATTAAGAATTTTCCGAATTTTTTATATTAAATTATCATAGACTTTCCTTCCATATTAACCCTCTAATGCCACAATAATTGTTTCCAATAAAAAGTTCAGATAAGACTTATTTCGGTTAAAGAAAACGAATCTGAAATAATTTTTTTTTGTAATTTGTTCGAAAAAGGTCCGACTAAAATAAGCGAGTACGCCAGAAATTAGTGGGTTTAAACAAATTCAAAAATTAATGGGAATTTTTTTGCATTTTTTTTTTTGAAGATTTTGAAAAGTTTTGCGTTAATTTCTTAGCTTTTAATGGGTTAAGATCCACGCATCATTAACCAATTAAATCGCGAAAGCATAAAATCGTTTTGTATTCAATAAAGACCCTGCAGTGATTCTACCTATTACCCAAACTAGTCCGAAACATAGGTACAACTACTAGTTCATGGTAATTTCCCAGCAGCGTAAATGCGAGTAATTTACCAAAAGCGAGTGCTCTTGAAATACTACGTACCGGGGTACTCACAATAAAAACAAGTAAGGGTGTTATAGTCAGGCGAGCCTGACAATAGAATACCCGACACAGGCACATATGTTCAAATAATTTTTAATATCAAGAGGTGTTTAAGACCATAAGGGGCCCCATATACCGACTTTTGATAGATTTCTTTATGAAAACTGCCCCTTTGCCACGCCCACTTTTCAAATTTTTGTTGAACTATAATCGGAGGCTTAAATATATATAATATCTTGAAAAACTTCGATTTTAGAGCAGTTTTTGTGATTTTCGTAACAGACCCTAGTACTGGAGGTACCCCTAAAAACGATCCGATCGGGTCCATTCTCGAACTTAGTCTTACTCATGTCCCCGTGAGCACGCATATCAAATTTCATCAAGATAGCTCAACTCCTTCGATAAGATAACTGTATATAGACAGACGGACAGACAGACAGACGGATGTCTAAATCGAATCTCCTGGTGACGCTGATCATTTCTTTATATATTTCGTATGGTCTATCTCGACTGGTTCTGGGTGTTACACACAACCACACAAACGCAATATACCCTCGACACAGAGTGTGTCGGGTATAAATATTCACATATGACAGGCGAGTATACTGAAGTTTACTCCCTTTGAGATCGAAAGTGGATGATTTTTTCATTTATGAACGCTTGCTGCTTTGCTCACTTTGAATGATGAGAGGCAAAGAGGAGAAGAAGAAGAAAATTTAAATGTGAAACAAAACAAGCGTACGCTTCGTGTAAATTTGAGGAAATGGGCTATTGAATTTAAGAATATTCCAAAAAAAAAAAAAAAAAAAAGGAAAATCAACTAACCTCCTTCGAGGTAAATAATATACTCCCAGGAGTACTCCCTTTTTTACCTTAAGAGCGATTAGTGGATTTCCCATGCCAGCATAATGTTAAACAAGTAAGAAAGCTAAAGTCGGTCAAGCCCGACTTTGAAATACCCAGCGTCCCAACATTATGAGCGCAATATGTTTTGTTTCTCTATTTGTGGGCGTGGCAGTGGGTGGGCCACATAAAATATTTTCCTACACCTTTCATTCCCCTTGATGAACCTATGTTGCGAATTTGAAGCTTCTACGCCTTTTACTTCGGAAGTTACGAAAAATCTTCATTTATGGGCGTGGCAGTGGGCGGGCCACATAAAATTTTTCCCTACACCTTTCATTCGCCTTGGTGAACCTATGTTGCGAATTGGGAGCTTCTACGCCTTTTACTTCGGAAGTTACGAAAAACTTTTATTTGTGGGCGTGGCAGTGGGCGGGCCACATAAAATTTTTTCCTAAACCTTTCCTTCGCCTTGGTGAACCTATGTTGCGAATTCGAAGCTTCTACGCCTTTTACTTCGGATGTTACGAAAAATCTTCATTTGTGGGCGTGGCAGTGGGCGGGCCACAAAAAAATTTTTCCTACACGTTTGATTCGCCTTGGTGAACCTATGTTGCGAATTTGAAGCTTCTACGCCTTTTACTTCGGAAGTTACGAAAATTCTCTATTTGTGGGCGTGGCAGTGGGCGGAATACATAAATTTTTGTTCCTACACCTTTCATTTGCCTTGGTCAACCTATGCTGCGAATTTGAAGCTTCTACGCCTTTTACTTCACAAGTTACGATAAGCCCTTATTTTTGGGCTTATTTGTGGGCGTGGCTCGAGGAGGGCGGCATCCATTTTTTGCCAGGAAATGTCCCTTTTCGTAGCTTACCAGCACACCAAATATAAATTAAATGTGTTGAGTGGTTCGCAAGTTACAAGCATTTTACTGAAAACTTAATAAATTAATTTGTGGGCGTGGCAGTGGGCGGATGTCTCCCATTTTTACTTAGGATCATACTCGGTCCCCGATATACATGTGTGCCAAATTTCGACTTGATTGGTCCAGCCGTTTCGGAGGAGATCCGACCACGGACGGACGGACAGACGGACGGACGGACAGACGGACAGACGGACAGACGGACGGACGGACAGACGGACATGTCTAAATCGATTCAGTTTTTGATCCTGATCATTTCTATATATATTTTTCTATATCTCCGGAGCTTAGTTCTCCCTGTTACAAGATTTGCACAAAACTAATATACCCCGCTTACGCTGGGTATAAAAATACAGATCATCATATGCAAAAGCAAATTAGAAGGGAGTACCTACTTGTACGCCTTTTGGGAGTACTCAAAGGTTACTTTTGAAGCACTCACTTTCGCTGCTGGGTTATCACTTCCACTTGCACACTTAAATTTCCCAAGAGTATATGTCTCTTGTGTGTACAATTGCCGTAATTTGTTTCGATTTGGGGAATAATAAATTACATGAGCCGCCCATAAAAGGTAACATTTCGGCCGCACTTCTAGTAGTAACTGTAAATTTTGACTTTTCACCCCCCGAGTAACCAAGGTGGTAGTAACGTAGGCTCCTTACAACTGCCGGAGAGCTTTGTCAATACAACTTGTGCTTTATGAGAATTCTGAGAATACAATATCTCAAATGAAAATGCTCATACATATAATGCCCACTAACAATAAGTAGGTATTCAAATAAATAGCAAATCGGCATAGGTACATACAATATTCTGACTTAATGTAACTGTTTACTCAATTTGGTACTTATCTAACAATCTTCTCTATTTACAATTACTTACAATCGAATAATTTTATTACTGCTAATAATTTCAACGTATGTATGTATATATGTATGTTTATGTACAATAGATACTTACAGTGATACCGTAGAATGTATTTCGAGTATTCTAAGGAGATTCGAGGTTAGAAGGAAATGTGCTGGAGCATTGCATTTTGGAATAAGCATGAATCTACATACATTCGATGCGATTGGGAATTGAATTTGGATTTCGATTTCGAAGTTGCATTAAATGTTCAATTGATCTCTGAAACAAGTGCAAAATTTTATTATTATTGCTTTGAAATTTCTTGAAGATACGTATTTCATTGGAATATACATACACTTTAGGAGATCTTTTGTTTGAGTGCTTTTGTATGTAAATATTTATGTAGGTTGGTATTTTACTTACTTTAAGAGACTTAGAAAATAATCATCATGTTTTTTTTTAGTATTAGTTAATTAGTTATTTGCTTTTTGTTGTTGCAATTTAATATAATATCGTTAATTTAATTATTAACTTTCAGTTGAATTAAACTTATTTATAACACAGGTCTGGCAATGTTGGGTTTCGCTGTTGTCGATGCAATTTCCGATAGTTTTATATCGATTGGTACACGCGTGTCATATAGCGTTGGGGCTTGCAATATTATTCCAGCTGTACCAACAACAACCGCTATTGTAAATAACCATAAGAATAATCGATCCAATACCATAGCCACATACTTCCAGTCCTCCTTAACCTAGGTAGAAGAAAAATACAAGTATAAATAAAAAATTTTTAAAAAAAATTACAATTTTTTTTCAAGGAAATTTTTATCAATATCCTTTGCATTTGTATACGGGCATTTCCACGAAAACGTACCCTGTGCAACCGCAAAAAAATTTACACTTTAACACATTTTTGTTCTTCTTATTAAAACATATATACATGCATCATTTTTTTCATGTAGAGTAATATTAAAAAATATGTATGGTTTGTATACAAATTAATTTTGAAATAGTGCTATTTAAACATATCGCAAACAAAAAAATTATCCCTTTTTTGAGCTTTCGCTACAAGCTGTTTTTGAATATGTGGCAGCACAAATAGATATCAGCTAAAAAGTATGTCATTTTATCTGGTTTGCAGAAAAAGTAGAATGCTTTAGGTTATATGTTGAAATTTTTACAGACGTTTGGAAAATTAACCTTAGACTGTCACGCCCGTTACCGATAAACTACAAACAGTTAAATTATCTTTTAGCAAAAGAATTTAAACAAAGTGTTAACTGCAGATAGTAAGAAGGTAATTCCGTTTAATAATAAACCGAAACCTAGTTGGAGTTTGTGTGACAGAGGTGGTATTTTTAACACTTAAAACGGTGTCACACCCGTTACTTATTTATTTTCTTGTGTTATATTTTTGGGCCAATTTACCTTACAGTTCATTTATAGTAAATTATAAATAATAAACTTTAAATAATAAATAACATATAATGAATAAATAATTAATAATTAATAAATTATAAATAATAATAAATAATAAATAATAAAAAATTAATAATAAATAATAAATAAAAAAAAATAAATAAACAAATAAATAATAAAATTAAATTATATAAAAATATTAATATAGAAGTTTATTATTTATGTATTAATTAATAGTATATTGTAAATGTCTTAATTTCTTAGCTTTTAATGGGTTAAGATCTACGCATCATTAACCAATTAAATCGCGAAAGCATAAAATCGTTTTGTATTCAATAAAGACCCTGCAGTGATTCTACCTATTACCCAAACTAGTCCGAAACATAGGTACAACTACTAGTTCATGGTAATTTCCCAGCAGCGTAAATGCGAGTAATTTACCAAAAGCGAGTGCTCTTGAAATACTACCTACCGGGGTACTCACAATAAAAACAAGTAAGGGTGTTATAGTCAGGCGAGCCTGAAAATAGAATACCCGACACAGACACATATGTTCAAATAATTTTTAATATCAAGAGGTGTTTAAGACCATAAGGGGCCCCATATACCGACTTTTGATAGATTTCTTTATGAAAACTGCCCCTTTGCCACGCCCACTTTTCAAATTTTTGTTGAACTATAATCGGAGGCTTAAATATATATAATATCTTGAAAAACTTCGATTTTAGAGCAGTTTTTGTGATTTTCGTAACAGACCCTAGTACTGGAGGTACCCCTAAAAACGATCCGATCAGGTCCATTCTCGAACTTAGTCTTACTCATGTCCCCGTGAGCACGCATATCAAATTTCATCAAGATAGCTCAACTCCTTCGATAAGATAACTGTATACAGACAGACGGACATGGCTAAATCGAATCTCCTGGTGACGCTGATCATTTCTTTATATATTTCGTATGGTCTATCTCGACTGGTTCTGGGTGTTACACACAACCACACAAACGCAATATACCTTCGACACAGAGTGTGTCGGGTATAAATATTCACATATGACAGGCGAGTATACTGAAGTTTACTCCCTTTGAGATCGAAAGTGGATGAGTTCTTTCATTTATGAACGCTTGCTGCTTTGCTCACTTTGAATGATGAGAGGCAAAGAGGAGAAGAAGAAGAAAATTTAAATGTGAAACAAAACAAGCGTACGCTTCGTGTAAATTTGAGGAAATGGGCTATTGAATTTAAGAATATTCCAAAAAAAGAAGGAAAATCAACTAACCTCCTTCGAGGTAAATAATATACTCCCAGGAGTACTCCCTTTTGTACCTTAAGAGCGATTAGTGGTTTTCCCATGCCAGCATAATGTTAAAAAATACAGATCATCATATGCAAAAGCAAATTAGAAGGGAGTACCTACTTGTACGCCTTTTGGGAGTACTCAAAGGTTACTTTTGAAGCACTCACTTTCGCTGCTGGGTTATCACTTCCACTTGCACACTTAAAATTCCCAAGAGTATATGTCTCTTGTGTGTACAATTGCCGTAATTTGTTTCGATTTGGGAAATAATAAATTACATGAGCCGCCCATAAAAGGTAACATTTCGGCCGCACTTCTAGTAGTAACTGTAAATTTTGACTTTTCACCCCCCGAGTAACCAAGGTGGTAGTAACGTAGGCTCCTTACAACTGCCGGAGAGCTTTGTCAATACAACTTGTGCTTTATGAGAATTCTGAGAATACAATATCTCAAATGAAAATGCTCATACATATAATGCCCACTAACAATAAGTAGGTATTCAAATAAATAGCAAATCGGCATAGGTACATATAATACAATATTCTGACTTAATGTAACTGTTTACTCAATTTGGTACTTATCTAACAATCTTCTCTATTTACAATTACTTACAATCGAATAATTTTATTACTGCTAATAATTTCAACGTATGTATGTATATATGTATGTTTATGTACAATAGATACTTACATTGATACCGTAGAATGTATTCTAAGGAGATTCGAGGTTAGAAGGAAATGTGCTGGAGCATTGCATTTTGGAATAAGCATGAATCTACATACATTCGATGCGATTGGGAATTGAATTTGGATTTCGATTTCGAAGTTGCATTAAATGTTCAATTGATCTCTGAAACAAGTGCAAAATTTTATTATTATTGCTTTGAAATTTCTTGAAGATACGTATTTCATTGGAATATACATACACTTTAGGAGATCTTTTGTTTGAGTGCTTTTGTATGTAAATATTTATGTAGGTTGGTATTTTACTTACTTTAAGAGACTTAGAAAATAATCTTCATGTTTTTTTTTTAGTATTTGTTAATTAGTTATTTGCTTTTTGTTGTTGCAATTTAATATAATATCGTTAATTTAATTATTAACTTTCAGTTGAATTAAACTTATTTATAACACAGGTCTGGCAATGTTGGGTTTCGCTGTTGTCGATGCAATTTCCGATAGTTTTATATCGATTGGTACACGCGTGTCATATAGCGTTGGGGCTTGCAATATTATTCCAGCTGTACCAACAACAACCGCTATTGTAAATAACCATAAGAATAATCGATCCAATACCATAGCCACATACTTCCAGTCCTCCTTAACCTAGGTAGAAGAAAAATACAAGTATAAATAAAAAAATTTAAAAAAAAATTACAAAATTTTTTCAAGGAAATTTTTATCAATATCCTTTGCATTTGTATACATAATTATAGAGCAGAACATTCTGGGTCCTATTCCAAATTGGTGAAAAAAATTCAAAATCGTTATGCCCTAATATATATATCTGATTTTTTTTTTTTTATCGAAAGAAAGCGAAAGCATTAACATCTCACAATTATTGTTATATGTTCATGCCAACACACGAACTGACTTAAGTAGTGAATTGGCTCAGTGTTAATATTTTGACGGATTTTTTCAATTCGAAGGGATCCTTTTGAATTTTTTTCTAAAGAGATTTTTGGAAATTCTCCTAGGAAAGAGTTGCGCTTGAATACTGGCAGCAATGAATTAAAATGACTATTAGCAACAATTTCAAATGATGGCAAAAATCTGAATTTGAAGATTTTTGTCAAAATTTACGGCAAAAATTCTTCGTTTTGAAGAAAACTCTTCATTTCTGGCAACAGTGCATTCAACGCGCAAAGTATACGTTTTATATTTCCACGAATTTAAACTAAGTGAGAATTATAAAAAAATTCACACATACACTTAAAAAAATAAAATGTAATGCCAGCAATTTTGTTGGTTAAATCGTTCCCACCAATTTAAATTGTTAAAAAAAAATTAGTAGTTCTAAAAGCAACAAAAAACAAGTAAGGGTGTTATAGTCAGGCGAGCCTGACCATAGAATACCGACACAGACACACGTGTTCAAATAATTTTTAATATCAAGAGGTGTTTAAGGCCATAAGGGGCCCAATACACCGACTTTTGTTATATTTCTTTATGAAAACTGTCCCTCTGCCACGCCCACTTTTCCAATTTTTTGGAATTCTAATCGGAGGCTTAGATATACGCTCAAATCCTAAGTTTGATTGAAATATTTGGAAAAAGTCAGATTTTGGGGCAGTTTTGAGATTTTTGTGACAGACCCTAGTACTGGAGGTACCCTTAATAATGGACCGCTCCAGGAAATTTTTTGGGAGAATGTTTATGGCTACAAAAGAAGCATAAGTGCCAACTTTCGTTCAAGTCCCATTTGAAGTTCGGGTGTAGGGGACCATTTTCGAAAAACGCCCTTCTGCCACGCCCACTTTTAAAATTTTTGGAAATCGTATTACATGCCTTTAAACATGTTCAAATATCAAATTTCATCAAAATATGTTGAAAAACTTCAATTTTAGAGCAGTTTTTGTGATTTTCGTAACAGACCCTAGTACTGGAGGTACCCTAAAAATGGTCCGATCGGGTCCATTCTCGAACTTGTTCTTACTCATGTCCCCGTGAGCACGCATACCAAATTTTGTCAAGATAGCTCAACTCCTTCGATAAGATAACTGTATACAGACAGACGGACAGACGGACAGACGGACGGACATGTCTAAATCGAATCTCCTGGTGACGCTGATCATTTCTATATACATTTTGTATGGTCTATCTCGACTGGTTCTGGGTGTTACACACAACCCAACAAACGCAATATACCCTCGACACAGAGTGTGTCGGGTATAAAAATTCTTCGCACGACCACAGAAATTGTTTGTTTGAAAATTAATTCTTGATGCAACAATTTTTTCAATAACATTTTCTCAACAATGTAAACTTCTTGAGCAACTTTTTTGAGTGTACACGCGCAATTATTAGTAAAATATTTTTCCTAACTAGGCCCAGGACCACTTTTTTGAAAAAACTGTAGTGCTTAAATTTTGAGAATTTTTCATTTATTCTTTATATAAATTTTCATCCAAATCGGACGCCATGAATTTTTGGGATTTTTTTGGTTTTTGGTCCATAACTCTCTAAACTTCCTCCAGCCTCTCCCCAAATTTTTTTGGGCTAATGTCTTATAATTGTTCAATATACCACTGTGGAAAATATAGGCACTTTCAAAGCACTCTTTCTCTGGACACGCCACTGTCTGATTGTAATCTCTTTTCAAATTGGAGACTTATAGATTTAAATCTTTTCTCCACTCATATCTCTGACCCAGTGCCGGATTAAGGTAGGGCTAGCAGGGGCTATAGCCCCGGGCCCCAACTGGCAAAGGGCCCCGAGCGTCCAAATAAAATATCATCAAAATATTTAAAAAAAATATTTTTCGAGTAAAATCGCCTTAAAATCTAAAAATTAATGAAATAAAAAATTAAATTATATATAAATTGTTTACCTTATTGTACGTTGCTTTAAAAGAATTTGTATTGTACTTATAACTCATCTTGAACTTAAATTGAGTTTAAAAGTTATTCCTTATTTCAAAAAACAATTGTTATTTATAGAGACTAATGAATAAGAAATCAAAGCAACAAATCTCATACAAGTATATTCGGATGATTTGCAAAGTGATTTCAAATTAGAATTAAAACAATTAAATATCCCTTTTAAAGCTACAACCGAAAGGTATTTTTTCTAATCGATCCGAAGAATCAGATAGTAAAAATGACCAAATCTTGTCCCCTTTGCAAGTTTTAAACTGGCTTGTTGATAGGGAAATGGTTGAAGTATTCCCAAATGTTTGCATCGCATACAGAATTTTACTATGTTAGACGAACGGTTATCCGCATTGTCGAGGCTGACTATTGAAGTTGATTTACTTCGATCGATCAACTTTGATGACTTGATAAGCGATTTTGCGAAAGCAAAGTCACGAAAAAAGTATTTTAAATTTGTTAAAGTTTTTCACTTTGGAAATAAAACTATAAAGAGAAAGTTTTATAAAAATAAATGTACATATAAACATAAAAATTAAAAACAGAAATTTGATTTACATACGCATGATAAATTTTTTCTGCCTTTAAGGGGGCCCCATCCCTATATAAGCCCCGGGCCTCATGACACTCTAATCCGCCACTGCTCTGACCCTATTTGCCTTAAATATATAAGAACTTTATGCCCCTGCAGGTGGCATAAAATTATTTCCATTCAATTGGTTTCGGAAATTTCATTTGTATAGCTCTCGATCGGCCTCTGTAGGTTTGAACCTGTGAACTTTTATTTTCTCGATTTTGATTCCGCCTGTGTGGAAGTTGAACCTCGAAGCTCCCGATTTCTAGTCATGCTTTTAGCCTTCTACGCCGTCCGCGGCAAGTCAAAATTTTAGATTTTTATTTATTTGAACATTTTTCTGGGTCTCATATTTTCCACTTATTTTGGACTTATGCTTCTGAGCCTTATATTTATTGAAATTTCGGACCCAAATATATGATCACTAGAGCTTGTCAAAAGTGTTAAATAAAAACCTGAAAATTGTTGTTAAAATGTTAAGGAAAAATGACGAAAAATGTTGGAAAAATTGTTAAATTAAAATTTAAGGCGAAACTCCATTGACGACGGAAAGGACGGTTGTTGCGGTATACGGGGCAAAGGTGAAAATATTTGTGCGGCTTCCATTGAATCAATGTATTGAAATGTATTTAAATCGAATCAGCTACATTTCTTTCGCCTAAAACGCCTGAAATGTTCCGTCGTTTATGGAGTTTAGCCTTTATTCTTTTGATAATATGTATGAACAGCGCCTAGATAGTTTGCTCCTACAAATTGTATATAGAATATATTTTCAAACAGAACAATTTAACAGCTACTCACTAAAAATTATCTCTTTAAAATAGACTAGTATTAATTCTAATATTTTAAAATACTCCTTGGCATTAATAATTAAATACATTAAAACAAAAAAGTTAGGGCCAATATTACCAAACATATTTTAAAAAATTTTAAAATTAAATTAAACATTTTTTTATTTTAAATTTCATTTTCAATATGCAACTTTTTTAAGTATAGCAAAATGAGGCAGCACGCTCCACTGTCAGGGTAGTCAGTCAAATTCACAAATGATTGAAATATTATTTTAGAGCATGGAGCCGTGTGCGCGCGATTTTTCATCACTCTCATATCGCTGTAATCCGAATCCATAAATTTAAAGCTTTGCTTGTTTCGTTTTGCGCAGATTTTTTCGGTAAAATTTTAAAACCCATTTTTAAATAAAATTTAAAAAAAATTAATATAAAAATTTTAAAAGTATTTTTTAAAAATAAAAAAAATTTTCGATGTATCAAAGGGTTCGAAAAAAATTCTGGGATTTTTTAAAACATAATTAAACATTCATGGTTGGGAAAAAATTACATTTAATTGATTAAATTTCGATTTAAAAATAAAATTTAATTATTTTTAAATTTTTAAATTATTTCATTAAATAACATAATTTGGGATTTTTTTTTGTTTTTATGAAAATTTTAAGGGGTTTTTTATTATTTGGCTTGAAAATAATCTTCATGTTTTTTTTTAGTATTTGTTAATTAGTTATTTGCTTTTTGTTGTTGCAATTTAATATAATATCGTTAATTTAATTATTAACTTTCAGTTGAATTAAACTTATTTATAACACAGGTCTGGCAATGTTGGGTTTCGCTGTTGTCGATGCAATTTCCGATAGTTTTATATCGATTGGTACACGCGTGTCATATAGCGTTGGGGCTTGCAATATTATTCCAGCTGTACCAACAACAACCGCTATTGTAAATAACCATAAGAATAATCGATCCAATACCATAGCCACATACTTCCAGTCCTCTTAACCTAGGTAGAAGAAAAATACAAGTATAAATAAAATAAATTTAAAAAAAAATTACAATTTTTTTTCAAGGAAATTTTTATCAATATCGTTTGCATTTGTATACATAATTATAGACCAGAACATTCTGGGTGGTCCTATTCCAAATTGGTGAAAAAATTTCAAAATCGTTATTCCCTAATATATTATATACTTATATCTGAATTTTTTTTGTATCGAAAGAAAGCGAAAGCATTAACATCTCACAATTATTGTTATATGTTCATGCCAACACACGAACTGACTTAGGTAGTGAATTGGCTCAGTGTTAATATTTTGACGGTTTTTTTCAATTCGAAGGGACCCTTTTGAATTTTTTTCTAAAGAGATTTTTGAAAATTCTCCTAGGAAAGAGCTGCGCTTGAATACTGGCAACAATGAGTTAAAATAACTATTAGCAACAATTTCAAATGATGGCAAAAATCTTCAAAGTGAAGGCAAATATCTGAATTTGAAGTTTTTTGTCAAAATTTACGGCAAAAGTTCTTCGTTTTGAAGAAAACTCTTCATTTCTGGCAACAGTGCATTCAACGCGCAAAGTATACGTTTTATATTTCCACGAATGTAAACTAAGTGAGAATTATAAAAAAATTCACACATACACTAAAAAAATAAAATGTAATGCCAGCAATTTTGTTGGTTAAATCGTTCACACCAATTTAAATTATTTAAAAAAAAAATTGTAGTTCTTAAAGCAACAAAAAAATTCTTCGCACGACCACAGAAATTGTTGGTCTGAAAATTAATTCTTGATGCAACAATTTTTTCTATAACATTTTCTCAACAATGTAAACTTCTTGAGCAACTTTTTTGAGTGTACACGCGCAATTATTAGTAAAATATTTTTCCTAACTAGGCCCAGGACCTGTTTTTTGAAAAATCTTTAGTGCTTAAATTTTTAGAATTTTTTATTTATTCTATATACTTATAAATTTTCATCCAAATCGGACGCCATGAATTTTTTTGGTTTTTGGTCCACAACTCTCTAAACTTCCTCGAGCCCCCTCCCCAAATTTTTTTTGGACTATTGTCTTATAATTGTTCAATATACCACTGTGGAAAATATAGGCACTTCCAAAGCACTCTTTCTCTGGACACGCCACTGACTGATTGTAATCTCTTTTCAAATTGGAGACTTATAGATATAAATCTTTTCTCCACTAATATCTCTGACCCTATTTGCCTTAAATATTTATATAAGAACTTTATGCCCCTGCAGGTGGCATAAATTATTTCCATTCAATTGGCTCTCGGAAATTTCATTTGTATTAGCTCTCGATCGGCCTCTGTAGGTTTGAACCTGTGAACTTTTATTTTCTCGATTTTGATTCCCCCTGTGTGGAACTCGGAACTCTCGATTTCTAGTCATGTTTTTAGCCTTCTACGACTCGTCCGCGGCAAGTCAAAATTTTAGATTTTTATTTATTTGAACATTTTTTTGGGTCTCATATTTTCCACTTATTTTGGACTTATGCTTCTGAGCCTCATATTTATTGAAATTTCGGACCCAAAAATATGATCACTCTTAAAGTGTTTGCTGTTCATATATGACTGTCTGCATAATTATAATTATTGTTATAGATTTGGATTTTTAAAATATTTTTCGAGGTTCAATGTAATTAAAAGCATTCTTTATAAAAAGTTATCTGAAGGTCTTGCACCTAATTTTTTCTTCTCCACAAAGGTCAATTTCGAACATTGTTTTGTCGTAGCTATAAGACGTTTCTCCAAAATTCATGAGCATCTCATACATTTCCCATTATGTAAATGAAATAACAGAGAAAATTATTCGAAGCTATAAACGATTAATAGAAAAGCATTTTGATCTCCTTCTTTCGATTTAATTTCCAATTATTGTGAAGATGACTATTTCGCAAAAAAAAGGCCCTCGAACTTTTGATTTTATGGCAAACTTTTGGAATAGTTTTTGGTTTTTTTTTTGGTTTTTTGTCTTCGATGACAACATAATCCACATCATTATCATTTTGCTCACGCGAAGTACATATGTACATACCGAGGCCAGCACCATTGCCATTCACCGTGCCGAAGTGTGGAAATGTAAAAGGAATTTATGTTGTCAATAAATGCAATCGCGAAGACAATATGCTCACTCTGTCAATAGTGGCTTAACGCGTTATTTGCGGATCTCGAATGCCAATAAATGCGCAAAAAGCCAGCGACGAACATAATAAAAATGAGAAAAGATAGTAGGTACAGACTATCGAAAAGCATCCATACTATGTATTTGGTTTTTCCGCCCAAGAAAGTGGCATAAGCCGAAGTGAACGGGAAATGCTTTTTATTTTTATTAGTTTTCCCTTTTCAGCTACCTTAACAATATTGGACTCAATCGTCGTCTCGTAAGCGTTTTGAATTTTGTCAATATATTTGCCAATATTTTTCGAGCGAATGCGCTGCAGCCTTTTAGCCATTTAGCCTTTGGTGGGGTTTTTTTTTCGTGATTCTTTGATTCTTCGATTTTGCGAAATGCCTCCCCATCGAAGAAAGGAGACACTCTTTTAATGTGTGTTGTATCTGTTTTCGTTGAGCCCAGCCACCCCGGTCATTTTGGGCTCCAATATTCTTGTATACTAGTGAGTTCTTGGAAACGTGAAGGTGCGGCGGGGAACAAATATGGCATCGATTTGATTTATGTCCTAAAATTGCTGAAACATGTTTTTCTTTTTGTTTCTTTTTTTTGTTGCAGGAGGGGGACGCGGGTGTTCGCTTTCGTTGTGTATAGTATTACGATGGCAATTTCAGTCTATTGTTAGCATTAATATTTGGCAGCGGAATCGAAGTGAAGGTCGAAAAGGGAGAAGATAAAAGGTTAATGATGAAAAAAAAAAAAGAGGATGCCTTTCGGGGATTGGAACTCTTTGCAATGTGGAATGGCAAACACGTGCCTGAATTCTATGGAAATGCATTTAACAATGTGAACAATTTCGGCGTGACAAATTATTGAAAATAAAGCCGAGACTTAAGTATTTGTAAACACTCAATCATGTAATAGTTATTCCTCATTCCGGATTTCTTTGAATTCGTGAATATTTGATCAGGGTTTATTAAGATGGTTAAGAAAGTTTGTCGGATTGGAAAATGTATCAAAAAATAGATGGCAGCATTGTCATATCCATCGAAATAACCCAAATCATAATTGACACTCACCCTGGTGCTCTCTTCCTCTTTGCGCGTCTGTTCGGCAATATAGCAAACACCGTCCATGGCTTTGTGCATTTCGGGACATGGATGGAAGCGATGCCGCACCTTATTTTCATTAAGGCAACAATGATCGCCATCTTCACGTTGGCATGCTGGCAAATTTGTGTTGTCACGTGCTGTTGACGTCGATGGGCCCGTCGATGGTTGACGGTAATGTTCTCGTTGAAATTCGGACGATTGGCATGATGCTCCGGCACCGACACCCTGGTGTATCTGCACCGCACCGACACTGCAACAGGAGTCAGCAAGCGTTGAGGCTGTCGCCAAGGAGTTCACAGTCGTTGTAGATTTTATCACATTTGGGTTACTATTCCCGAGCAGATCGCTCGTTGTTGTCGATTGATGCTGCTGGTGTGGATGCAACGGCACCGGTATGGGTGAGAAATTCGCCGACGACGACGACTGTTGTCGATACAATGCATGTGAATGCGAATGCGAATGCGCATGTGATGATAATGGTGGTGGAGGTGCTGCTGCTGCCGCTACCGCTGCTCCAGTGGGTTGTTGGTGTAATGTTGACATCGACGATGACATATACGATGGTCCTGGCATTGCGCTTTCACCATTCGTTTGGCATGATGTCGATGTTTTATGACGGAATTTCGTTGGCGTTAGTGGATGATCGAGTAATGAGCCACTGGTTTGTTGATATTGACTATGATGTTGCGTATCGATCAGTGATGATGATGTTGATGTTTGTTGATTCATCGTTGACGGATAAAGCGTCGTTAAATTACCACTAATGGACGAGGCACCTATGCCTCCACCTGCAATGCCCCCAACGCCACCAGCTATCGCATCTTCGAGCAGACTTAAGCTTTGTACTCTATGTTGCAGGTGTGGCGAGGTACTGCGTGACGTTGTCTTTGGACTGTGATGAACTCTATCAACAGAAGGTGACGAGGGTGGAATTGAATGAGTGAAACGAAACACATCAGAGAAAATATCTTCACATCTTTACCTCGACAAGGCCACTGGTGGTGGCAGCGGTGGTATTTGATCCCTCAGTTCTAAGCCATTACAAGTGCGAACCATAAGCCGGCGAGACGATTTGCTATGAAAAACATGTTTTTTTTTTTGTTTTGAAATTATTCAATTTTTTATGTGAATTTTTTTTTTTTTTTTCAATTCGATTCAATTTTTTCAATTGCTCACCTCCGATTCGATTACTTACATCATTTCACCTATGGGATAGAGTGGACGCCGCATGACCAGGAAACGCGGCAGCTGATTGATGAACACCGTTCGCACCCACGGTGCCATGGTATGTGTTTGCGGTGAACGAAAGTGAATATTGAGCACGACGACGGTGACGCATATGCTGCATGTATGCATTGAATCCAGCCGGTTACATGAATCGGAACGTCCCATTGAAATCATTGAGCGTAAAAGCATCAATAGGAAGCGGAAGGATATAAATAAAATTGAAGAGCCAGAGAGCGTCGAAGAGAAAATAGAAAATTGAAATAAAAAGTGGAGAAATCGAAAGAAAAAGAAGAAGAATTTAGTGAAATAGAATAAATTACTATCATTTTGGTGCGACGGAAATTGATGAAGCGATGGGCTCCAATGTACGGAAAGGACTTTTCATTCATTGCGGAAATTGTACTGCTGCACATCGACGATGGGGACGCACAAGTATATGCCAATTTCGAATGATATCAGAGAGAGGTTTTCTCGCATGCCACAAACCGAAAAATTGCACACACTTTTCAAAATTCCAATAAAGTCTTGCGAACATTGAAATTTGTATAAATTAAATTTTTTCAATTATGTAACAGGATATTAAATTAAAAAAAAAAAAAATAAACAAGTAAGGGTGTTAAAGTCAGGCGAGCCTGACAATAAAATACCCGACACAGACACACATGTTTAAATAATTTTTGAACCACGCCCAAAAAACAGGACCACAAAGTAAGAATATTCAAGAGGCTTTAAAGGCCATTAGGGCCCCATATACCGACTTTTGTTAAATTTCTTAATGAAAACCGCCCCTTTTCCACGCCCACTTTTTCATTTTTTTTGCAATTCTAATCGGAGGTTTGAATATATGCTCAAATTCTAAGTTTCATTGAAATATTTCGAAAAAGTCCGATTTTGGGGCAGTTTTGGGATTTTTGTAACAGACCCTAGTACTGGAGGTACCCTTAATAATGGACCGACCTAAATTTCGTTCAATTCCAATTTATAACTCGGGTGTAGGGGACAATTTTCGAAAAACGGCCTTCTGCCACGCCCACTCTTAAAATTTTTGGAAATCGTATTACTTGCCTTGAAACATGTTCAAATATCGAATTTCATCAAAATATGTTGAAAAACGTCGATTTTAGAGCAGTTTTTGTGATTTTCATAACAGACCCTAGTACTGGAGGTACCCCTAAAAATGGTCCGATCGGGCCCATTCTCGAACTTGTTCCTACCTATATCCCTGTGAGTTTGCATACCAAATTTTGTCAAGATAAGCTCAACTCCTTCGATAAGATAACTGTATTCGACAGACCCAGACGGAGGACATGCTAAATCGAATTCCTGGTGACGCGATCATTTCTGTATATATTTTGTATGGTCTATCTCAACTGGTTCTGGGTGTTACACACAACCACACAAACGCAATATACCTTCCCTCGACACAGAGTGGGTATAAAAATTGGGAAAACACTAGTAAAAGGTCATATCAACAATGCTTTAGTAAATACCGAGATCAAGGGCTCAACCAGTTCTCATTAGACGTCATTTGACTTAAGCTAAGGAACCAGCTCACATGATCGATTGTGTAATGTCTCGTTTCCAATAATGTCAATATGCATCAAACACCAAATATTTGTATCCAGTTTCAGAAGTTCATTCAAAGTGATGCCATATGTTTGCATGTGTTGAACATTTGAAGGAATTGCTGCGTTATTGGAAACCAAAGCAGGCACAAATTTCGCATAGGAAAAACCATTTTAAAAATACTTACAGCCCGATTCTGGATATTTGCGGGGAACGAGTTCCCGGGGAAATAACTTTTCTCGAGACTAAAATTCTCTTTTTTTAAAACGATAGGGTGAGGGAAATTATGGGTATGGGTCAAATATCCATTCCTCATCAAATTTCTTCGCCCCAATATTTAAAAAAGAAAAATTTTACTCTCGAGAAAAGTACATTCCCCGGGAATTCGTTCCTCGGGAATCCCCAAAGTACTCTGAGCGACTTGCTTTGCCTTTGAAACTTTGAAAGCCTTTTTCTCGAAACATCACATTCTCGAATGGTCCACAATGGTCCAACGGGCCACAGGCCAAAATATTCAAACGATTGCTTGAAGTTTTATTATATTCTTTCTTTCATAAATAGTTCTCGAAGGTACCAGAATTGTTTATTTGTTCAAAAATATTTCCATATTTTGAAAACGAACGATACGGACGGTACGGATGATAACGACGGACGTACTTAGCAATGACCCATTCCATTTTGTTCTATTAGACTATATAAACAGCCTCTTACGGTACTTCAACTAAAAAATACAAACAAAGGGGAAAAAAATAAAAATAATAGTCCAAGATTCAAGAGCCGCCAGACCTACGTCATTTTAGCAAAGCTGGACTTTGAGGATTTCTAGCCCAGTATATAGGTAAGACAGTATTAGTAGCTCCAAAGAGGGCCCTTTGAGAGGGGGCGCGAACTAATGGTTTATAAAGGCTTTGCTCACCTACGTTAAAGTACCTCAAAATTTCAGTTTTGTTAAAATGATGTATGTGTGGCGACTCTGGGATCTTACTCAATAATTTTGTATGCAGCTTAAGTTACAAACAAACATATCAGAAATTAAAATTATTGAACTCTATTGTCTTATGAAAATAAATTCGCGAACAAAGATGTTTACAAAAGAACAACCGTTTAAAGGACTCTAGGGAATAAATTCTTAAACCCTTGCGTTCAGTCAAGACGAATTGAGGTTTTCAGAGAAAATAATTTCGAGTTTCCCTCATTATTTATCCTTTGATAATTTTACTGGACATCACCCCCACATTCCATTCCGTACCATTCAAAATTGAATACGCATTGACCTTAAAGTGGACTTCCTTTTTTCTGCTTCAAAAATATTCTTCACATTCGATGGACTCCTTTTTGTGTTCCCTTTATGATTTATTCATATCTGATTGCTTTCGTTTCCTGACGAGTGAAAAGAGTATCTAAACAATTTCAAAATAAACCTTATCATTTCCACATGAATGCTTTATTGGTCCCGTTGAAACTCTTCCTTTACATATTCGATATTGATAAATTTTAGAGTTTGTACTTATTTCAATAAATCAATGAAATCCCTTGACAAAAACTTCTCCTTCCTATTCCTTTAAGAAATTAGTATGGATATTTGGCATCCTGAAATAAAATGATGAAAGCATTTCAATATTCCCCATTTGAGTCCATAAGAGAAGAGTTTAACGCGACCAATAATTGCGATTGTTTTCCAACAACATTTTCCAAATATTAAATCTCTTCGATGGACTTACAAACCGCATCCCAAAAACCCCTCGATAATATCATTCTTCATACTTGAGGAAATTTTGAAAATTTTATGTTCAAAAAGACTCTAACACACTTGCGCTAAAAGCTCATAATCGTCTAAATTGTCCCTCGACGCCATGGCATCCATTACGACTTTAATTTCGACTCATTTTCATTCAACGGAATCTTCAATTCACATATTAATTTAATCTTTAATCTTTGCCCAGGTTAATCAAATATGATAATTCACCTCAAGGCCAACGAGACAAAAGCCGAACTTCTATTACTTAGTAGGTAGGCATATACAATGTATAAGATGCTATATTAAGTTTATTCATTCCGAACCAACGAACTATCCGGGGGACGACAGTGACAAGGGCTGGCAATTCGTTAACCACATCATTTGATATCGGCGGTGATGCCGATGTTTAATATACGAGCAGAGATGCAAACATTGAGCAACACGCGCGCATCTGATGCCAAATAGGCCGGCCCAACAGGAATAGAGACTTTTAGCTTGAATTTCGTGCTAAGCGGCAACTAAACGATTTTAGCTCCCGGAGGCGAACACGTTTAGACCCATGTGACGTGGATAATAGCGATGAAACGTAACAAAGGCACGACAGCGCAGCACAAAGTCGTGTCGCGTTTTAATTGACATGCGACAACAAGGAAAGATTACCATGAGCATTATAAGAGGAGGTCCTTAAAAATGGAAACGCGGTTTCCGGCGGCGATTGTCGCGTCGCCATTTATGATGAGCACACTTTCCTCTTGTTGCCAGTTACCAGTTGCCATTGCCATTGGCTTTGGCTTCGGCTTTAGCTGTCTTTGTTCATATAGCTTTTTGTTGCTTCTTTTGTGAGCGTGTTTGTGTGTGTGTGATTTTATTGTTGCTGGTAGTTGGCAGCTTGCCGAGCAATCTTTACCGTTATTTTCTTCACGTCGCTCAATTTTATTGTTTCACTTGTTGTTCTTGTCGTTGTTGTTTTTGTGTTATTTTTTGTTATTGCTGTACCGCAAGCATACGCGAATACATGCATGCAATGTTAGCATATGTTTCGGGATCTATTTTGCGTAGCACCAAGGATATTGCTCCAATGAGCCGTAAGTCGTATTTCAAACAGAATTTTCCGTTCTGCGGCATGTTTTAAACTTGGATTTAGCTAATTAAGCGTGCTAATTGCTCTTATCTCGAGAGGGAGATTCGGGTTTTTTGACTTTTTATCAAATAACTCGAGGGAAAATTAACTGCCAAAAAAAAAAAAAAAAAAAAAACAGAAAGAATGAAAAATGCTTCAAGCTGTTGGACTAAGTTAAGTCTAAATTATGTTATAATTTGACATAAGACAACTTATCGCACCAACTAAGGCACAAAAAAATGAATAAATGACGGTACAAAAGAAAAAAAAATTAAAGGGACCGAATCCAAATCGAACCAAAACACCTTTCGATGCGAAAGTAATTTAAGAAGTCACCAATGGCATGCTTTGGTTTCCCACGTTTCTCTCGATAAAACGCACGAAAAAGAGCGAACGAAAAATTGGAAAGGAAAATCAACACAAAGCAACGGGATATCACAAATTTCATGTGCACTGAACTGTGCAGGAAAGCATGTTTTCTGCCTGGTTGGCCTGTTGTGTAGATGATTTTGTTTTCGATTTTTTTCTTCTTCTTATTCTTTTCCTTTTTTGCGCTGCAAACAACCCACATAATTCGCCGTATAGGGAGAGTTAAGCAGTCAAATATTTGGCTTTGAGGCTCCCAAAAGCATTTTTCTTTCATTGCCACTCTCTGGTTTGCAGCGACCTTACAATACATATATTATTTTTTTTTTGTTTTCATATATACGTATTCATTTTTGCACATACATATAGACTGGGCGAATAGCCAAATGTGTATTTTCCGCAAAATTTGAGCAATAGACACATTAGTACCTACAAAAAGAGTAAAGAACAATGTGCAAAAAAAAAATATAAAAATAGGGAAAAATATATATAAAAAAAACTGTGGCCCAGCGGGGAACGTTGAATTTTGAGGTTGCATATTGTTCCAAACAAAGCGTAATTCGAGAAGGCAACAACCACACAACAAAAAAATAGGAGGAAAAAGAAATTTAATATTAGGTTTCGTTCGAAACTTGCAATTCGGGCTTATCTTTTTTTTCTAAGGAAAATCTAAAATAACAAAAAATAATCAAATAAATATAGGTATGTATCTGTGGTAACATGGGAGAGTAGCTTTAGTCGACAAAAGCGAGAAATGAGTGAATGGCATTGAAGCTATAAGGAAGTTACGGCGCTGATGTGTGTTCAATTTATTTTCATTAATCATGATTTTGTTCGAAGTTATTTGCATTTACTTTTTCACTTAAGTATGTAGGAGTATTTATAAAAAGTTTTTCTTGTGGTAGCATATAAGAGATTCTCTTTTTAAGTGCCCACCCAGTGTCCTTTTGATTTTCGAGCAGAACAGAATATTTCAACAGAAAAATGGTTGAGTAAACAACATTATTGGTTGATTTGAAAGGAAATATGTTTAATACCATTTCTTTTCGTTCGGTATAATTCTCATTTGTTTTATAAAATAGGACATATAAGATTTATATACATCTTAGAACTTTTTAAGCATTGCGAAGGCAGTCACACGACAACGGAGTGAGAAAATCGGTTCAAGTCCACCCGATGGCTATTTTTGACGTTATATTCAGCAGAGGGCTCTGTGGCCATTTGCTTTGAACTTGAAATAAATTTGTTCCAATTTTACTTTTTTGAAGGTATTTTAGTAAATTTTTTTTATTTTAAAAATTATCTTGTCATTTCATTTTTGTAGATGGTTGGTTCAACAATTCCAACTTAAATGTATTTTTGAAAATGATCAATGTCAATTCAGCCTGAAATATAGTTGATTCAAAAGGAAAAAAAAGAGAATTAGGAATCATCCTGATGAAGGCGGAAGCGAATTCGCCAAAATACGTAAAGAATTTACAAAATAAAGCGATTGAAATAAAAGTGAAAATTCCGAACCGTTTTATTACTTAAAAGTTTTTCATCACATCAGACTCGCAAACATATCATATAGGAAAAATCTTTGGTTTTCCCAACAAGAAAAATTGTTAAATTAAAAATATTTCTTATTGAAGCCGTTTTGTATGTTTTTCATTTTGAATTAACCAATTTTCTGGTTGATTTTTTTCTAAATGTAACATTTTATTACATTTCTGATCAAAAGCGATTCGAATTCGATTCGCGTGGCTGATTAAAACAATCACAAATGCGCTCGTTTTCTGATCAAATATAACTCCTTTGTCGGAAGAAAATAGTACTCTAGCCGCGACACATCTTGGGGAGTCATATTTGATATCATTTGCGATTCGTTTTCGAGTCATATTTGTTATCATATTCGAGTCTTTATTGACTCATATTTGTGATCATTTTCGAGTCTTCTACGACTCATATTTGATATCGTTTTGGAGTCTTCTTAAAATCGTGCATGTGATTAATCGCTCTTAAATCATCAAGGGGACACGAAAACGACTAGTATATGAATATTTAATTAATTAATTTATTTATTTAGTCTATGCATATTATGAATCTTTTCATAAAACAGTCTTCCAGATGCTAGCTGGGTGAGAGTAAATTTATATTTTACATATCAATAAAGCGCTCAAGTAGAAAAATTCGAATGTGTATCTCAAAACAAGAAATTTCGACTTAAGCTACTCTTCCATATGGCCACAGATTTTTTTTTTCGAAAATATGAAACTTATAAATTAAAAAAAAAAAACTTTTTTTCAATAGGAGAAATAATTGACAAACAATACAGAGCGAAATTTGATATGATTTTCATCGAGTCGTACCGTCGTATACGCAACGCCCTTTCAGACACATACGTTCAGCACACTCATACTACGCAACGAAGAGAATTTGTTTGGGCGGGAACTTTCATTTAGTAATTCATTCCATGTCCGATAGATACGCTTTGAACAAGTATGTAAATAGTTACAATGGTGTGTTATGCAATTTACGCTTACCTGAATGTATCCAGTATCATTGTGAATAGCACGAATTTCCCTAAGAGCGGCACAACGAGTGACGTGGGTGGAATGATTTCGGCCAGCAGCAAGAAGAACACAGTCAGCGATAGCAAAATCGATATGCTTAATGAGACCTGTAATGGAAACCAAGAAGCAAAAGATGCTAAGACTCGTATAACTATTATTTTTGATTGCTCTACACATTAAGTGACAAATCCCCATTTGGACGTTTTCACTGGCAATTTCAATATGCCGTCGTTGCGTCGTGGGCGTCAATAGATATTTGGTATACCGTATACCGCATACACGAATATTATGTGCTAGTATTCGTATTGGGGTAGACCTTGAAAGCAATATAAATTGACTCTAAATGGAATTTCGTGCCTCTGCAAATGGGATTATGCCGATGATGTGTTGAAAATCGTGCATTAAATGTTAAAACGAAATTAATTTTATATACACCGACACAAAGATGCACATCTATAGTAGACATACATACATAAATATATATATTGTGACTGAAGTATTGACAAGTTTCCTGTTGTGAGAGATTTTTGGGATATTTGAATGGATCGATGGTAATGAATGGAATTTTGTGAAATTTGATTGAAAAAAATTTGTTTGAATTTGACCGTTTGATGCGAACAAATGGACATTATCATGAAGCTTCGAGGGTCTGCGTGGAATTTTTATTATAAATTTTTCTTTTCTTTTTAAGGTATATAGGATTCTCTTATTGACAAAAACGATGGACTAAATGTTCGTTACTGTATCCAACGGAGACATTTAATATGAGAAATTAAGTGAAGTGACGGAAACTATAGCCTTCAGTTTATCAGTTTAAGGCGAATGACAATGAAATTATTAAGGCTTCTTAAGAGTTCTTCTTCTGGGCTGTAGGTTCATCTAGTAATATGAGCCAATATGTTTGATTTTTATATTTTTCATAAAACGTTAAATTTTTTTTCTGATTCCAGGATATACAGGAACATGTATAAAAAGAAAATATTTCAACATTTAATGAATTGCAACATAAAAAGCTGTTCCTCTTTCCTTGCTTTGTAAATGGAAATAACAAAATCCATGGGGATTGGAGATGTTTTCATTAAGAAGGAAATTGTATTACAAACAAAACAGAATGAGTAATGAAGTGAGATGAAGGTAAAGTAAAATGCTTTGTTAACGTTTTGTTTTTGTTTTCGTTTTTGTTTTCGATTTGTTTTCTTGCAGCAAATAAACTTAATCGTAATGAGTTTATTTGGGAAGTGCTTTTCGTTACATGTGGAATCGTTTCGAAATGAATTCTTTTTCTTTTCTGGTGCTTAAGAGCGCAAAATTCAAAGGTTAATTACAGTGGGATGATAGTACTTTATTTTGCTTGTTCTCTGTTAACGTTATTACAATGATAATATGTATGTATATGTTTGCATCATATGTGCCACTTTAAAGGTGCTAAGCAGAGAACAAATTCATGAAGAAAAAGTTGCGCAATTTCGAAATTTGCATTTAATGCTCAAAGTGCTCCAAATTGCGTTCATTTAAGAGACAATGTCAAATATTCGACTCTCAACGGAAAATGCATCGCCATTTTTTCCATTACCCACTCGATACATTTCCGCGGCGAAACAAGTTGCAGGCTATACAAATACCTATCACCTTTTATCGCAAACACTCAAGCACGCAAGTTGTGCGCGCTCACCTGAATTCCCCGAAATGGACCAAATGAACTTTAGTCGCAGTACATACAGACATACGTACATACATATGTACTTATTCCGGCGATGTGCCGTGGCATGTTAATAAGCTGAAAGGACTCTGCATAAAGTCAAATGCGTTTTGGCTGGTGAAAGCTGGTTAACGTGCAAACTGGTGTGCGAGCAAATTGAACAGCAATAGGTGAAACGGTTTGACTGGGGTCAAACCATGTCGGATTGCATTCGGTGTTTTCGTAAAAACGAAATAGTAAAAACAACAAAAACAACAAATAAACAAAAAAATAGAAGAGATATGTACGTTGGAGGATCGTAGCTGCAATTGACATGAAAATGAATGTGATGCAAAGAGCACTTTCCTCCTCCTTTCTCTTTATGTTAGTGATAAAATTTGAAAATGCTAAGTGAAATTCCAAAAAGGATGAATGTAATGTTTGCCCTGATAATGGAGTCAAAGTATTTTGAAATAACACTTCAAAAGGAATATAAATAAATTACATTGCTACATTCTTGATTTAGTGAAGTTCTTGAAAGGACTTATCACAAAACTTAGTGGCATACTTTAAGGTTTAATTTTTTGTTTTTGCATTGCATATTTTGCTTTTACTCCCTCACCTATAAAATTAGAACTTTGCAATTTATGCAAGGATTTTAAAGAACAATTCCTCATTTTGTTGGATAAGAAACCAACTTTACCCAATAAATAAAGAATATATGGGCATTTCCATTTTGACGTGACGTGACATTCGAACGAAAAACAAAATTTTTTTTAAATGAAGAATTGCAAATTTAAAAAAAGTTTTTTAATATTTGCATACTAATAAAGTAGCACTATGTTCAGTAAAAAAATTAGACCAATAGACCATAAGGATTTGAGTATTGAAGCAAAAAAGTGTCCTAGCGTTACGTTACGAAAAACAGAAGTGGGTTTTTGACTTAGATTACAAGATTGCAAAACTCTGCTAATTTCGCAAAACTTTTCGTATTAAACTTATAGCAATAAGATTGGAAAATATAAGAGTTCATTTTCCAAGTTTTAAATTTGTAAAATCGTTTGTCGTTCGTTTTTTATTGGCCTTAATGACCTGGCGTTACGTTACCTGGCGTTACGTTACTAAAATTTCAAAAGGGTTTTAGTCATGAAAATAGTCTTTTATTTTAACCTTTTTTCCTTTTAATTCATAAATTCTGGTATTATAAATAGAAGGGCCAATAATAAATTTTATCAAAAACAATATTTAATTGAGCTTGCGTAATTAGAAGATAATTATCAACTTATTCGTTAAAGAATTTTTGTTGTTGTTGTTTTGGTTGATTCTTCTGAATGGAATTATTAAGGACGATAACTTCCATTGATCAGGTTACTAAAATGGCCCAAATTTCATAGATAAAGCACTTTTAAAGGTAATTTAAGAAATACAAATACAACAAAATAAGCCTTTACCTATGTTTTACAGAAATGAGGGCTGACTATAACCACCAATCTTCTTAAATAGTGGAATTCAGATGTGTTACTATGATAGTACATACCCAAAAATTGTTTTAAGGAACTGGGGCATTTTCATTTCCGGTAGACCTTTCTGTGGAAATGCCCATATACATATAAAAAAACTATTTCGCTTCTGATCGATTTTTTAAATGTCGATGAAAGAAAAATTTTAAGTAATGTTCTCTAAAAATATCTGATTTTCTGGAGGTTTAAAGGTCAACAGAATCTTATTTTCTTGACCGATGTTTAATCAATGCGAGACAAAGAGTTGAAGGAACTAATTTTCTTTAATTTAAGGGATCATTATTTTAAATCAGAAAATGAATAGTCGAGCTCTGTTAGAAAAGGCTGCAATGCTCTCTGAAAATATTTTTTTTTTTGTCAAAAATCATTATTAAAAAAATCCTTCCAGAAAGATTTTTTTAAATATGATTTTCGAAATAAAAAGCCCAAAATCCATCAGAAAAATGCATTTAGATGTACGGAAAAAATAAAAATTAATTATTTTAGACTCTCAGAAAAAAATAGTGAAACCAACAACTTTTATTGGTTGAAGTGTACCCAATACCGTTATATTCTAAAATGAAGAGTGCCACTGTTGTCGCGTCCTACTTGTTATATGGGGCATTCCACGTGAAAACGACAACTTTTTTTTATGTCTCCGAATCTTTAAATATGTCAAATTCTAAGCTTCATTGAAGTATTTCGAAAAAGTCCGAAATTGAGGCAGTTTTGGGTTTTTTGTGACAGACCCTAGTACAAGGAAATTTTTTTTGGAGGATGTTTATGGCTACAAAGGACGAATAAGTGCCAAATTTCGTTCAAGTCCCATTTGAAATTCGGGGGTAGGGTGACGTATGCGTAACATATGTCGTTTTCACATGGAATGCCCCATTTATGGGACGCAACTACAGTGGCACTCTTAATATGAGAATATACGTTGTTGGGTACACTTTACCAAATAAAAGTTGTTGGCTTTTTTCTCAGAGTAATAAGTGCAGCTATTGAAAAACTTTCTGCTTCATCTTATGCCATGATTATGTATTCGCAACGTGTTTAGTCTAGTCTACTTGAAGACAACACGACTAGACTTCGTTATTTGATTATCTTTTACAACCAAAACTAGTAAATTGTATGATTCTGATAGTTCTCTTAACTAGAAATACCATTCGTTGTCTTCCATAATAGTGAAAAAATTACACCAGAACTGAAAACGAAATACTTGTTAAGCTAGTTGTAAAATATAATACCCAAATAATAAACAGTCTTCAAATTACAATTATTTTGAGTATAATTGTCATACATAATCAGGACAATAAGCTCAAAGAATTTTGGTTTTTTCTTCAAAATAGGTCATACAATACGCTAAATATATTCTCAAATATAAATCATGTCTTAATGAAGTGATGAGTCTGAGAATAAATATGTGTGTTCATGTTCAGACGGCACCATGAATAACGCAATTCGCCCCTCATTCGTAATTCACAGCCGAATCACATTGTTAATCACGTAATTCGCCATATTAAATTTGACAAGCTGGATTACCTCATTTACTTTAAATTACGATCTGAATGATATCAAAATCGATGTCTTCCCTAATTTCTATCGAAACTTATCGAAACCAGAGTAAGAAGAAGAAAGAAAAACCAAACTCCCAGCCGGAATTTATTGCATGCATGACAAGGGGGACAAATTCCTGCTCTTACCAATGACGGTAATAAATATACCATGGAAACTAGAGCTCGCTACAACAGACCCTTCTTTATATGAAGTTTTAGATAGTAAAAGAATTGTTTACTTGAGCTTAGACAGTTTCACCACTTCGGCAAAGTGCGCTGTTCTTGAAATTTCCGGCTGGGATGTTGCTTTTTACTCAAAACATAAAAAATGAATTAATAGTCTCTCGTCTGAACGGCATAATTCACGAACGTAATTCGAGGGGCGAATCATGTAATTCATATTGCCGTCTGAACATAGCATTACAACACAATAAAATACAATACGAGTACTCACAAGGCACAAAACACGCGGTTTAGTTGAAAAAAAGGTTTTTTTTAAATGAATATGTGAAAACCGGGTGTTTTCGCCCATTGCGTGACGAATTAAAATCGAAAATATTCCGACGTCGACATTTTCCGACAGAATTCCACTTTCCTTGTGAATACCCTTAATACAATGAATCATACAATCTTATTGAATTTGAATTAAACCCCTGATGGCTCTTCTAAAAGTAGATTTCAAAAATTTTCCTTCAGTTCAACAATCAACACGAATCTCTTCATATTTGCCGAGCTGTATGACTGATGTCATATCGATTAAATGAGAAAATTGAAATTTTAAGCATTTCATCGCACACACATTGAAGGTAAAATTCTGTATTTTCAATTATTTTTAATATATATTCGGTAAAATTTCACAGGGACAGGATGAAAGTGAAAAGCCAACATACCCGGAGGAACCACGCATCTGACACGTTGGCGTGTAAAAATTTCCAATTGAGCTTATGGCCTAAAGGTTTTAAATCGCACCGTTCGGACTGCACGTTGATCAATTAATGCCGATTCGATTTTCAATCAACGCCTCAATTATGCGGGAAAGAGGCACTTCATCGAAGGAATTAAAATGATTTATTTTCGTATTCATTTGGATGATTTGCAGAGTGAAACCTTTAAACCGATTGGTAAATGAAAAAAAATGCACTCGAAATGCAATTAAAAGGTATATAAGCCAGGACAATTCGAAGAAGATTTCACTGAATGTAGAGCAAGCGCGGATACAGAGGCGGAATTTTTCGAGATATTTCAATGAAATTGGAATTTTGAGCTAATATTTAGGAAAATTGGGTGTGAAATAAAGGCGATGTTCGGCAGATGAGGCTCCTTTATGACCTTGAAAAGTCTCCAGGATACTTGTCTCAATTGTCGTGATCCTGGGGGCCAGTTATGGAAAAATATTGAAACGTATACTTGTCTGGCTGATTTCTGTCTTAATGTGATATTTATATCAAAAAAGGGTGGCATATTTTCCAGGAAAGAAAAAAAGTCCTCATTTTTTCTAAAAACCCAATTAAAATGTGGACCACTCATCGGGTTTTTGTTTCTTGGTCTTGAAATGCTCTTAGAAATCCCTTCTTTTACTTAAGGTTGACAAAGGCAAATGAAAGGTTAGGAACAAAAATTTATGTGCCCGCCCACTGCCACGCCCACAAATGGAGAATTTTCGTAACTTCCGAAGTAAAAGGCATAGAAGCTTCAAATTCGCAACATAGGTTCACCAAGGCGAATGAAGGTGTAGGAAAAAATTTTATTTGGCCGCCCTGCCACGCCCACAAATGAAGATTTTTCGTAACTTCCGAAG
This sequence comes from Chlorops oryzae, assembly GCA_020466095.1. Lineage (NCBI taxonomy): Eukaryota > Metazoa > Arthropoda > Insecta > Diptera > Chloropidae > Chlorops > Chlorops oryzae. Next base: position 35,215,253 of record CM035808.1, read on the forward strand.
TAAAGGCGGCTTCAAATTCGCAACAATAGGTTCAGCAAGGCGAATGAAAGGTGTAGGAAAAAAAATGTATGTGGCCCGCCCACTGCCACGCTCACAAATGAAGATTTTTCGTAACTTCCGAAGTAAAAGGCGTAGTAAGCTTCAAATTCGCAACATAGGTTCACCAAGGCGAATGAAAGGTGTAGGGAAATAATTTATGTGGCCCTCCACTGCACGCCCATAAATAGAGAAGCAAAACATAGTGCGCTCATAACGTCGGGACGCTGGGTATTTCAAAGTCGGGCTTGACCGACTTTAGCTTTCTTACTTGTTTGTTAATAAAATTAATATTGGACGGCGTTCTTTTAAGAACTCAGTGTTTTAAAGACATTCTGATATGTTACTCAAAAATACAGCAAAAAATTTCGGGTAGGTGCGTTTTTTCGCGTAAGTGCATAAAATTGTCTGGAAAATAATTGAATGCAGCTAAGCAGAATATACTGTATCGCATTTTCGCTTGTTAAAAACAGTTGAAAACAACAAACAGCCGTCTTGTTTACATATATTTTTTCGATTAATAAAAACAATTGAGTTTTGCGAAAAACCTTGCTGCGAATTATATTTACTAACATTTATAAATACCATAATGAAACTTCGTTCTTCATGGTTCCTATGACACAACTCAACTTGTTTTTAATATATATTCGGTAAAATTTCACAGGACAGGATGAAGGTGAAAAGCCAACATACCCGGAGGAACCACGCATCTGACACGTTGGCGTTTAAAAATTTCCAATTGAGCTTATGGCCTAAAGGTTTTAAATCGCACCGTTCGGACTGCACGTTGATCAATTAATGCCGATTCGATTTTCAATCAACGCCTCAATTATGCGGGAAAGAGGCACTTCATCGAAGGAATTAAAATGATTTATTTTCGTATTCATTTGGATGATTTGCAGAGTGAAACCATTAAACCGATTGGTAAATGAAAATGATTGCACTCGAAATGCAATTAAAAGGTATATAAGCCAGGACAATTCGAAGAAGATTTCACTGGAATGTAGAGCAAGCGCGGATACAGAGGCGGATTTTTCGAGATATTTCAATGAAATTGGAATTTTGAGCTAATATTTAGGAAAATTGGGTGTGAAATAAAGGCGATGTTCGGCAGATGAGGCTCCTTTATGACCTTGCAAAGTCTCCAGGATACTTGTCTCAATTGTCGTGATCCTGGGGGCCAGTTATGGGAAAATATTGAAACGTATACTTGTCTGGCTGATTTCTGTCTTAATGTGATATTTATATCAAAAAAAGGGTGGCATATTTTCCAGAGAAAAAAAGTCGTCTCATTTTTTCTAAAAACCCAATTAAAATGTGGACCACTCATCGGGTTTTTGTTTCTTGGTCTTGAAATGCTCTTAGAAATCCCTTCTTTTACTTAAGACAGTCTGAACTTGAATATCAAATCTTTTTCGGAAATTATATGGGTTTGAAATCAAGTTTTTGTACGAAATTGTTAAAAATTTCATAAATTAATTGTCTTTATCGACCTATAGCTTCTAAACAGGTGAACCGATTTCATCCATATGTATGAGGGATATGTTCTATTTTTACTCTTCTTTCATATAAATCAAATTTTTTGAAACGGTCGAACGATTATGGGGCTACGACTAGAAAATATTGACAAATTTTCGCAAAACCTTTTCTAGCAGATATTTAAATAACGCGAGCTAGCTTTAAAATTGTAAGCATATCGCACCCTTGCTATTAAATCCGCACAATTCAAAATTTTTTAAATCAAATTTTTTATTTACGATTGAATTTTCCTGTTAGAAACCCAACACATAGAGAATTAACGCTTATATTGACCGATGCAGCAGTAGATTAAGAATAATATTAGTTTAGAAAAAATTTTATTTCTCCTTGGAGTCAAGAGGGATTGAATGATTTTCGAGAAATGCAATATTTTGAATTGTGCCGATTTAGTAGCAAGGGTGCGATACGTTTAAATTCAGACAAACAAATACCAAAAAAAAAAAAGTTTGTTTCAAGTCAAAGTCAAATTTAGTGCTGAGTAGTGTTATCAGTATCGGGTATTCTAGTGTCAGGCTCGCTTGACTATAATACCCTCACATGTTTGTTTCTGTTTTTTATTTTAACCCCTTAAGAGTTATACCTGAAATCGCCTCTTTTTCAAATCGTAAGCAATGAAAGAATTTTTACCAAGTCAATTTATGATAAATTACACTGTGATAGTTTATTTCAAAAATTTAACTCCTTCTCGCATACGAAGCCATAAATGGACGCAAAAGTTTATAATTTTTTCCTTGCCAGATGAAAAATCCTGTACTTAAAACAAAACCGAAATCCAAATGAGCATGGCATTAACTAACGGAATCCTAGTAGACTTCGTTTGACATATGGCCGTAGTCCACATTATATGATCTTTTGTCTAACATTTGTCATTGAGAAGAATTACACAAAAAAACAAGTTGAGTTGTGTCATAGGACACCAGATAAGAACGAAGTTCATTATGGTATTTATAAATGTTAGTAAATATAATTCGCAGCAAGGTTTTTCGCAAAACTCAATTGTTTTTATTAATCGAAAAATATATGTATACAAGACGGCTGTTTGTTGTTTTCAACTGTTTTTAACAAGCGAAAATGCGATACAGTATATTCTGCTTAGCTGCATTCAATTATTTTCCAGACGATTTTATGCACTTACGCGAAAAACGCACCTACCCGAAATTTTTTGCTGTATTTTTGAGTAACATATCAGAATGTCTTTAACAACACTTGAATTCTTAAAAGAACGCCGTCCAAATATTAATTTTATTAACAAACAAGTAAGAAAGCTAAAGTCGGTCAAGCCCGACTTTGAAATACCCAGCGTTCCGACGTTATGATCGCACTATGTTTTGCTTCTCTATTTATGGGCGTGGCAGTGGGAGGGCCACATAAATTATTTCCCTACACCTTTCATTCGCCTTGGTGAACCTATGTTGCGAATTTGAAGCTTCTACGCCTTTTACTTCGGAAGTTACGAAAAATCTTCATTTGTGGGCGTGGCAGTGGGCGGGCCAAATAAAATTTTTTCCTACACCTTTCATTCGCCTTGGTGAACCTATGTTGCGAATTTGAAGCTTCTACGCCTTTTACTTCGGAAGTTACGAAAAATCTCCATTTGTGGGCGTGGCAGTGGGCGGGCCAAATAACATTTTTTCCTACACCTTTCATTCGCCTTGGTGAACCTATGTTGCGAATTTGAAGCTTCTATGCCTTTTACTTCGGAAGTTACGAAAATTCTCCATTTGTGGGCGTGGCAGTGGGCGGGCTACATAAATTTTTGTTCCTACACCTTTCATTTGCCTTTGTCAACCTATGTTGCGATTTTGAAGCTTCTACGCCTTTAACCTCGGAAGTTACGAAAAATCTTCATTTGTGGGCGTGGCAGTGGGCGGGCCAAATAAAATTTTTTCCTACACCTTTCATTCGCCTTGGTGAACCTATGTTGCGAATTTGAAGCTTCTATGCCTTTTACTTCGGAAGTTACGAAAATTATCCATTTGTGGGCGTGGCAGTGGGCGGGCTACATAAATTTTTGTTCCTACACCTTTTATTTGCCTTTGTCAACCTATGTTGCGATTTTGAAGCTTCTACGCCTTTAACCTCGGAAGTTACGAAAAATCTTCATTTGTGGGCGTGGCAGTGGGCGAGCCACATAAAATTTTTTCCTTCGCCTTGGTCAACCTATGTTGCGAATTTGAAGCTTCTACGCTTTTTACTTCGGAAGTTACGAAAAATCTCTATTTGTGGGCGTGGCAGTGGGCGAGCCTCATAAAATTATTTCCTACACCTTTCATTCGTCTTGGTCAACCTATGTTGCGAATTTGAAGCTTCTACGCCTTTTAATTCACAAATTTGTGGGCGTGGCTCACGGAGGGCGGCGTCCATTTTTTTCCAGGATATGTCCCTTTTCGTAGTTTACCAGTACACCAAATATCAATGAAATGCGTTGAGTGGTTCGCAAGTTACAAGCATTTTACTGAAAACACATTAAATTCATTTGTGGGCGTGGCAGTGAGCGGATGTCTTCCATTTTTAGTTAGGATCATACTCGGATCCCGATATACCTGTGTGCCAAATTTCGACTTGATTGGTCCAGCCGTTTCGGAGGAGATCCGGACACGGACGGACGGACAGACGGACATGTCTAAATCGAATTTTTGATCCTGATCAAGAATATATATATATATATGTCTATATCTACGGAGCGTTATTCTGGCTGTTACAAGATACCGTAATATACGTTGCTTACGCTGGGTATAAAAACAAATAAGTACTTTGACTTACTTTCGCTACTTGAACGTACTTATTACAAGTAATCGGACTCACAGGGTTGCATTTAAGTCACACATTTCCTATATTTCTGTCAACCTGTCATCGAAATTTCAACTCTGATTTCCTTTCTTCAAAGTAGTGAGCTCGTTACTTCCTTTCAATTTACTTTAACAGCGTTGAGCCCTCAAAGTGCTAAGTTAGATTAGAGAATAAATTACTGGAACTGAAAAAGCAAATTAGTGTAAAGGGTTTTCCATCGCAAATGAGATAGTCTCGAAAATGCGAATTTTCATACATAAAGATATTTTAAAGGATCGATATTTTTCACACCGATATTACATCTGCAGCCCCCGGAGTACAGACGATGATTTTAAATATGTTTTAATTATGTACGAATTGTCTATACTTTGATAGCGCAAAAAAATTATAAGCTACAAAATGCCCTTATATATTTGCAAAAACCTACTAATCGGAGTTATTCTGAAAACGTTCAGTCTGGCAGCACCACATATTGTTTTGTTTTGTTTGAATGCATTTATGCTTGTATGTGTCTGTGTAGTTTCTGAATTTAATAATTAATTGTTTTTTCGGGATATCGTCGGAAATAAGTGTCGCCTAAAAAAGTATAATATCTCGGCCGCATCAGGAAGTCATTTTACGTAAATATATGTATATTTCTTTCTTTTTGCAAAGGTTATTATACCCTTTTTTGCGAACTTCAATTTTAACAGGTAAAATGCTGCGATCTTTATAGCGGTTTTTCACTTTTTCTTCGACTAGGTCCCTGATCGCTAATCGTTTTCATAAAGAACTTCAGTTCTAAATAATTACACATTTGAAATTTGTTATAATGATAAATAATGGTGGGTAGAAGATGCGATAAAAAATATTTCTATTTATATACAGATACTCTTTTCAACCTTCTCAAGAGTAAAATGTATGAATCATTGAAAGTTTTGGAGTTTCCTGGCATGTTTTGCCTAACCTTTTCCTAACGATATCTTTGAACTTTATATACCACTTCTTGTTATAGAAACAATAAAAAAAATTAAATTTAATAAATTTTTCCTTTAATCGAGCCCAATAAATCATTATTGTGGAGGAAAAATTGTTGTATTGTTCATTTCGTTAAAACTCATGGGGAAGGAAATCATCTACTATTTTTTATTTAAATTTTTAAATTTTTGATATGAAAAATCCCTGAAGTATGCTTGGAAATATTTAAAATACTAACAAAAACATGTATGATTTTTGAGTTTTAAATGGGTATAGCTCCCTAATTCGGCATTTTATCATATCAATGTTTTCGGAAGAATTAATTGGGATATCTCAGAGCACAATTTGGCGTTAGCTTATAATACCAAACCTCAACTCAAACATAGATATGGGCCAAAAAGTAAAAAAAATTAAAAAAAATTTTTTTATGAAGGCGTACCGATAACTCAAAGAACTAATGATGCAGGTCGATTCCTCGTGCCCGAAATAGGGATAAAACGTTAAATTCGGTATTATCTTTTTTTTCGAATACCACAGTGTAATTGTTGTTTAAAATCAAATATTGTATGGAAATCATCGTCAACGCGATTCTTTCAGACAATTTGAATGGGTGAGTGATTTTCAATTAAAATAAATTTCCGAAAACATATTTTTTATTTGTTGTAATTGCTTTAGTGATTTTTTTCAAGTGTTGAAATTTTAACTGTTTCATTAAAATGCCCTCACAATATGCCTCCTGTTGGTATCTCTCCTCCACAGAGGAGTGTCGCAAATAAATGGCTTTGGCGTGTTTTAAAAAATAATGTTCTTGCTTTCCATAATTAATTTCGGCTTTCAACGGCTTGTGCGGTTGTCATTAACGATCGAATTTCACGGTCAGTTCCACATGTTGAAATGTTAATTGGCTTTTTCAAAAGCAATTTAAGTTTAACTCTTCAGATTTTTGTCCATTCAAAACCGCCCACCATGAAAAAGTAATCTTTTTGTAAATTAGAAGCAATGAGGCAAAGAAATAAAATACTGAATCTACATGATTGTCAGTCTTCCTTCATGAGCAGAAAATTTTGTACAATCTTATTTCTTATTTGGTGAACTGTATTTATTCTATTTAAAAAAGAAAAATAAAGGAAACTACTGTCCGTACGAGAGAGTCTTCACTGTACTAAAGAAATTGAAATGCTGAAAGTTTTCAGACCATTTCAGTAAAATAAAAAAAATAGTTTCAAAGAATCGCTTCAATAAAAGAATCTCTTACAATTAGGATAATGAAATTTTCTTAATTGCTTTTACATACCTTCTCACCACTGTCTGATGGCAAGTAGAAAACCAATATCGTTAGAAAACTAATTCCCATACAAGGTATTATAAGATTAACAGTGTAGAAGAGCGTCTTACGACGCATTGTTATGTTGAATGTTATATCCAAATATGGTTCGTCGCAGCATGTGTAGAATTTCTCATTCCTGTTGATATAGAATAGAAAAGAAAATAAAAGAGAAAATACAATATTTTATTTAATTTGATATCCTTATGAGTTTATATTCTTGCAAATACATTTTTTATTAAATGCGAAAGTAACTATTTTATTTTTGTATCGTCTCACAATTTTGTGAAATGACCACACATAAATTATTCAGCAAATATCATATATCTCATTGTACTCAATATGTAGGGGAAAAAAAAAACCAAAATATTCTCACGACAAATGCAAATGTCTCTGAAAATGTGTAGCTCTGTCTTATTTGCCTGGAAATGTCTGCACGAAAACTGTGATTACAAATTAAATAAGTTAACTAATTGCATATTGACATTGGTAAATTTGCTTCCAATCCAATAAATTCTTAAGAAATTATTCCCAAATAAAGTGAAAACATCATCGTTTGGGAGAATCAACACTTCCAGAAGTGCATTTTGTCACTTATGCATCAGGTATCATCGTGTCAATTGTTCAATTGTTCAGATTGTGCATAAATGTGGGTTTCCGGAATTCATTTAATCAATGAAAAGAGAAATGTCGAAAGGAGAACCCAACTAAAATTTTATTGAATTTTGTTTTTTTTTTTTAATTTAGAACAGTGCTGCCCAGCGTAATAGTTTTTCATATTCTTATACGGAGAGTATTGACGCTTGTTGTTGTTTTATTTTTGTTTTTCATACACAGCTTCTGTGGCAAAGTGGAAATTCACTCAGTTGACTATGAAAACGCAGGAAACAACAGCTCCGTTCGTGCACGTTAAAATTAATTACTATGCAGAATTTTTTCTTTCAAATATATTTTCAATCATGCAATCAGTGGGGATTTATTAATGAAGAAGGCTTAAAGATGAATGAATGAAATTTTGTATGAAAATTTTTACAGTTTTTCGCTTTTCATCTTTTCTTCAATCTTATTTGCTTCGACTCATAAGCCTACATCGGACCTCTAACATATCCCAGGAGCACAATTGGGTTTCGCAGTATAATGACATGCTTCAAAAAATTGGTATGAGTGAACTGTGGGAGACACCGGTTACCGAATATTGGAAAAATTTTGAGCGAACATCCTTTGAGCGATTCGACCGATGCCTAAAATTTGAAGACGTTCTATCCTGTGCTAACTCATGAAGCATAAACTGTAGAATCTTAAGAACAATCGAAGATAAAACTGCAATATATTTATCTTATAGGAACAAATTTTATATATCGAAACTCATAATGCAATTGAGGCTATCAGCTAAACATAATGTAAGATTTTGTATCAAAGGATGTCTATATAAAATCAATCAATATGCTATATGCATGCTTTGTAATCTGCATTGTATGGAAACATTGGATCACTTTTTGTTTGAGTGTCCCGTTTATTATGAATTGCGAGAGTACTCACATTTACCCACTAAGCAATAATGAGATTCCTCTTAATACGAGCTTCCTTGCAAATTGTATTGATAGAATTTCCATTAAACACATTTATCATTATATTGTTTTAAGCTTGAGGCTCAGAGCTACATTACTTAATGAGTGAATATAAATATAAATATAAGAAATAAATAAATGTGAACAGAAGCGATAATTATTATCCAGAAATTTATGTTATATTGCTACCTACAAAGTTTTGTTATTATTTTATCTATCTTTTAGCATTTAAGATCATTTAATAAAATGATGTAATATTCAAACTCCACTGCCATAACCAATTAGTTAAAGGCGGTTAATAAATTGAAGAAGAATAAGAATCTTAATTGATTGATATGCCACCAACTAAAACCAAGAAACATGAAAAGGCATTTTGTTAAATTTCATTGTTTATTCCTACTTTACGCTTCAGTATTTTTTCCAGTGCAATGAATTCGCTCAAGCACACATACATACATGTGAAAATGTAAAAAACATTGCAAACGGTCGTATTGGGCAGCACTGATTTGGAGCATTCAAATGAAATACGAATCGAAAGAAGATCACAAAAGCCGCTCAAGGTCGACTGTGGTGTAACCAACTTCGACATGTCACATGTCATGCCTAACATATCTCCGAAAGTCAACAGCACACAGTTTACGTAAAGATACATACTTCTATTAATTTAAGTCCTTCGGCAGAATTCGATATCAATAAATTTTAATAAATACACACAGCCAAAAAGGCACATAAAATCCGACTAGACTATAACAAAGTTAAAAAGATTTCTCTATGGTTTTTAGCCAAGGAGATATCTTCTTAAAAATAAGAAGATTTTCTTTTTAAATATATTTAATAAGATTTCCCAATAGTTTAAAAAGGATTTCTTCTTAAATATTTGTAAGTAGATGACCCTATAAATTTAAAAAGATTTCTTCTTAAATATTTTTATTTAATTAAAAAATCTTTTACATTTATTGGGGGTCCCTCCCTCCTTCGTTCCCCCTTCTCTTACTTTTGTTTGTTTTTATGGGTATATTATAATATTTCTTGTTTATATATTTATTTTCATTTAATATGATATCATATTTATTCTATTTTGAACTGTTCTGTATGGGATTTGAACCTGGGAATTCTCCATTTCTAGTCATGTGCTCACCCGTGACACCATGTTCGCCGAACCGAAAGCCAGGGATTTTATTCATTTATAAAATTAAAGTCAAACAAAATTTTGTTTTTTAGGAAAGAGAATTGTTTTGCATATTTTCGTTTGAACTTAAATGAGATATTTCCTTCAGTTCTGGTTTAACTCGACATGGCATATTGGTTAGCGAGCTCGGCTAGCAGTCTGAATGGCCCGGGTTTGAATCCTGGCGAATCGAAATATTTTTTGTTTGTTTTTAGACAAGAAATTTTATTAATTTTAGTTTTAAGAAAACTACTAAAATTAAGAAGAGTTTTTTTAAAATGTTTTTAAGAACATTTGATACAAGGGGACCTATGAAACTTAGTATTATTCCTCTCAATTTATTTGTAGGCTCTAGAACTATATGTATTTTATATGAAATGTATGAGAAATTAAGAAGAAACCTATTTAAATATTTTTAATAAGATTTTCATATAAAATTTAAACAGATTTCTTTTTAAAAATTACTTCGTTTTCATTCCCTTTCTTACCCCTTGCTCTAAAAATGACTCAAGAAGAAATCTTTTTGATTTTATGAGGTCATATTTTTCTGTGTGTATCAATCAAAACTGCCGAGTGACTACGAAACTGTTAAAATTTTGCGGGTGGCAGTTATCGGATCGGACCGCGCTTGTTTTCATTTACAATTGAATTGATTGATTCCGACGTATCGATCTAATGAGGGTCTGAAAATAACCCTTGATTTTGCCAGAAAGTCCGTTTATACGTTATAGTATAAGATTCAGAGATACTTAAGTACATAGTGTATAACGGTTATACACTATCTACTTAAGTATCTCTGAAAAGAGATATGGTATCCAGATGGACCTGCCAGGTCTAAAAGGCGCTCTAGGGTTGGCCCATCTAACTTAATTGTTAAAACATACGACACAACTTCAATATACCCTACTGTTGCTGGGGGAAAAATCGAATTCGCGCTTTTGTTTATATTTTTCAATGGTTAGCAATTATTTAAAATTAAATGAAAATAAATTATGAAAATTATAAAAAAATGAATTATTCTTTTCGGCTTGAAATTTTTCGCTTTGAAGCATACCAAGAGAAGGATACGATTTTATGGAATAAATGAATGAGTATGAAGGTGGAATTTCTGTGATGAAAATGTTTCGCGAAAGCTAATTTACCAATAAATAATAAAAATAATAGAGCAATACCTTCAAACGTAGAGTGGGTAATTAAAACACTAATTAATAATCAAAATGTGCCCTAAAGGTCTTTTGCGAAATGCTCGAAAAATTCAATTCCTGCAGTACTTTATCCCTTTATTGCTGCATGTACCGTTTAACATTATTCAAGGAGCATTTTTTTTTTACGTTAAAAAACACTTCACAAACAGGTAAACATGTCTCATTTCCCTTGGAACTTCAAAGCTCTTTACTGCTTAACTTTCACTGCTTTATTTTAGCAAAACTTTATTTATCTTTAATTTCCAAAGAGAGTTTCTTCAAAAAGGCTTCTCGTTTCATTTGTTTTCAAAAGCAAACAACGCCTGCTTTCAAAATAAATAATCTAAGTTATGATGATAAAACAGCAACACTTATTCAAGTAAAGAACGAAAAACGATCAAACAAACATTAAAGACTGCTCAGCCAAATGCATACCGACATACTTACAAACAAACAAAAAATGAACTGTGAAATGTTTATGCGTGTCAGAAAAGAACGAAGTCCTTAAAACTCAAGCATTTTACTTTACTGTATTCGTAATCTCTCCAAATAACCGAAAGAATATGAAAAAATAGAAATAAAATGAAAATGTATAAAAATATTTACGATTGTGCGGAAATCTACAGAAAACCCAAATGAAAAATATTGATAAACACTTTTAAGCAAGAGCATCGATTGACCATGAATAAATAAATAATGCTTTGTCCGTGAAGTGAAAGTGTTTGGGCGATTTAATGTGTTCGATTCATGCGTGTACATCAAATGGAACATTGAGTCGAAAATTTTCAAATAGTGTAAATATTTTCACAAGCGAGTTGAGTCGAAAAAAATCGGTCCGAAGGAAAATCCTTGAATAAAATAAACATACAAGTCAATGAAGCATATCTTTTACACTTTATGGTGTGAAAATGAACAAAAAAAACGGAGGGAGAAGAGTAAAACTACCAAGTGAACATTTCAAATGGGTACGAATTCACCCCTCAAATGTTTGCAAATCATGGAAAGAATATGGAAAACTGTGACGGCCGTGTTTTTCAATTTTTATTTGAAGCAGTTTTTAAAACTCAATTTGTTACAATTTGGGCCATTTACGAGTATTGTAAGCTGCCTTAACAGCGTTTAGTTTTCTCTGTACGATCAAGTACCTGAGATTTCGCGAAAGCATTGCCCAAAAGTAGTGAACGCGCAATGATCAAATGAGGAATATTTTTGTATTGCACAATCCTGCAGTAATATGGACTGACCAAAGAGAAGTCTTCGGTCAGTCCTACATGCTACCAGTACTAGTCCCCTCATAATTCCACTTCTAATGTATTCAACTGACCTTTCTAACATGGGCCTGTCATTGGAGATGGACTAGTCCGCAAAACGGCTGACCGTAGGTCAGTTTTTTGGGTCAATTGTCGTAATTTTGTCTGGTTTTAGAATAGTCAAATGAGGAAAATAAAAAACCAATTTCTTATATATATTCTAAGTTGATGAAAGTGTCATTTATGGACTAGTCTTTAACCAACCCGTTTATTGCCGACCGCCGGCTAGCCGAATTCGATGGAGCGAACTGTCATAATATAACTGGTAGCATTTGCACCGGTCAAAGGCCAGTCCTTCTGAGGAAATTGACCGACTCATTACTGCAGGGATATTCTGGCAATGATTTTGCGCAAGCCTAAAATGTTGCTTTAAAATTTATTTGTCAACAAAAATGAAGGTGTGTAAGGTCAGGCAAAAAAAATTTCAACGAAGCAGAGCCATCAGGTTTAAGGCACGACAACTAGAACCTGAAGCCCGAAAAAATCGAGCAGCCAACGCCCATGGTCCAAACATTGCTTCTTCGATACGTTCTGAAAATGGTCTCTTGCAAATGTCCACCCGTATTTAACCCTTTGACGCCCGAATTTAAGTTTGCTGTCTAATAGTATTCCCTTCGACGTAAGTAGAACGAAAGACGATGATCTGTTGTTTAATCAGGCAAAGTTTTAATTTGTTTCGAATAATTATTTACTCGCTGAAATAGACTTTTTCCAAACAGAAAAGGACCCGGTACTTTTTGAAAAACCAATAAAATTACAAAACTTGTCTTTCCCTGATTTTTTGTTATATTTGCGCTTCAAATTTGCAAACATTTTCTGAAAATAAAAATTATTTTCACCCAAAATTTGTATAAAGTCATTATCCGGCTGGAAATTTTAACTAGATATAGCAAGGGATCTGGCTAGATTCGCATAGTTCATATCTTGGGCCTGCCCAGTAAAGTCTAGCCAGGACCTTGGGTAAATTGTTAATGCTTTGGTTAGAACGGGCCTAGCTAGTAATTTCTGTCTAGGACCTATTCAGATCTACCAATTCATCCCAATAGTAATTTTTTCGTTTAAGGACTAGGCGAATCCGAAAATAAAAATATTCACGTATCTGAGAAAGTTGCTTTAATATTCAGTAGTAAAATAGAAGTGTATCTCCTTCTATATCTCTATCTTATATTAATATGAAGCCTTATGTCAATCACTTTGTTTTACATAAAGATTTAAGCTTGAATTCAAATAGCGCAGGAGCTGCGTAACGTGAATACCTGCAAAAGTTCAACACATGAAAACATATGGGACCACATTCAATCAACTTGGTACAAGGGGGGCATACTTTTCTTGCTTAATCAAGTAGTATGCATTAAATTTTGTTTTCTTTCAAGCATCGATGTCTATATTTATGATTTCTGTAATTGAATTGTTAAGTAGAAGAGAAAATTACAATCCGCTTTTTTTATTTTCACGTCCCCTTGACGGGGTATTGGTTAAAGTTATCACCTAGTTTGCACCTCATTGGTTACCACATCGCCTCTGCGCCAAGCTGGCGCTCGACACACAAAGTACACGCTTCATATTTCCACGAATTTAAACTAAGTGAGAATTATAAAAAAAGATTTGTCTAAAATTTTCTCTCTGGGTTAGCGCCAGGCTAGATTTATGTCGGGCAAATCTAGCTAGGCGCTAGCTAGGACCTAGCTAGTAACTAGATTTCTCTAGGCAATTTCCAGCTGGGCTGTTACAAATAGCTTCGAAAAATGACTTCTCTTTGAAAAAGGGGGTAATGCATTCTGTTCTTATTTTATATTTTATAAATCAACAAATTATACTGCAACACATAGTCCGACTATGATAGTCGTAATTGCAGAATGAGAGAGAGGACGTTCGAATGTTGAGTATAAGTAGCTATGGACGCGAAAGGGTTAATGTGAGTGGCAACGGAAGAAACTTTTTTCTTTATCCACTAGAAAAAAAACATTGGTTTAAGCATTCATCTAATTAAGTAAGAGAACGACAGCATGTACGACTGTGAAGGTTAAAAAGTCAATTGATTTATATGTTGCCAATGGTTGATTAGAATTCACCCCCTCCTTGCTAAATAGCAATTTTATTAATTTAAAGCATTTTCAAAAGAAAATTCAAAAAGCTCCCGATTTATTTGAACTTAACCTTTAATCTTTACTTTCGTTTTTATTTATGATACAGGTATTCCCGGCCGATTCTTTCAATCAATTTTTCTATCGCCGCAATTCATGTCTTCACATGCGATATTATGCGGGCGTGTGTGCATGTATGTATGTGTGCGTTAGCAATCTAAATTTCAAAGTAATTCGTGGGAAACTTTCGTACATTATGTGAAAGAAAAACCCACAACTTTCAAGAATGTTTGTGAAGGCGCAAATGGAAAGAAAGCGAAAGAGAAAATGCATAGAAAAAATAAGAAAAAAGTGAAAAGTAAAAAATAAAAAATGAAAACCGAACGAAGGAAAAATCTGTGCTTGAACTCTGACAGTGCCAAAAGTTTGACGTTTAATAAATGTCTTGGGAATAAAGTGATTTCGAAAAGAAGTGATGGCAAAAAGGGGAAGGCGGAAAAAAGGAAAGAAAAAAGGTTTTTTTTAAATTTTAATTTATGAATGAGAAGATCTAAAAAGGAAGTAACTTGAAGAAAGGAAAAAGGTAAAAGAAATTTTATGCGTGAATTGAAGAAGCGGAAAAAACCTGAATTTAATAAGACATTTTCGAAGGCGCTCATTCGAAATCAAATGCAGACATATATTTTTCGAAGGACGAGACTTGAAAAGGGAGCATGAAAAACACATTTTCCTAGTTTCGTTTCCTTTCCATTTTTCGTTTTTATTTTAGGGATAGTTTAAAGCAATGCATACCAACCTTCGACTGAACTGAAATTGTAACCATTTTTTTTTTTTTGGGAAAACGATACACTTGAATCCTTTCGAGAAAATTTAACCACCTTCACTTTTTTTTTTTTGTTGATTCAAGCATATTTTCCCAATATTTGCTCCATGTTATGTTATGGCTTACAAAATGTTATGCTATGCTTCTAAAGTAAAGCGATTTAACGAGAAATAGCAAACAGAGCTGCTCTCGCATTTGTTCAATGCCTTCGAGCAGAATTAATTAAGAACTGGTTTTTTTTTTGTTGCTTCGTCTAAATTGTCATAAAAGATTAATTGGAATTCCTTTTTCAAGGAGTTTTAATTAAGTTTAGGTCCTTATCATTGATCTCTCACTCTTGCTGTCCTATAATAATCTCAATTATTTGGTTCGACTTCTGCCAGGATTTTGAATCTACAAAGAAAGAGTCCGTGCCAGTGGTGACTCGCCAAGTTGCGAACGTTTGCTGTTTTTTTTTTTTTTTTTTCAATTTCAACACATAAATCAATAATATGAACCTTGACTTGGTATTTCCAGCAGAACGAAGGAAATACAGCAAAGCAAAAAGAAACGAAAACTAAAAGAGTCAAGAATAAGAAAAATAAAAGGACATGCCACAGATATGTCCACACACGTGAATGAACCACAAAACATTCCAAGAATTTGCCAACTAATGTTCAAATACCAACAAAGACGTTGTTTTAGGCCAAGGGGGTCACATATGCACGCATGCACATACACACATACATATGAGTGTGTGTATTATTGTGGCTTACTATATGCACATATATGCTAGCTGCGCTCAAGTGCTTTATTATGTAAATGTATGTGCTTAAGTGTCTATGTATTAGATTCAACGAATGCATACAAAAATGTTACAAGTCTTCCTAAAACTACAAAAAATACAAAAAAAATACAACTTAAAAAAAAAACAGAGAAATGAATGCGGATACAAAAAAAAAATTGCTTAAGAATATGAAAATGATTTGCATACTTTGAGGGGCTTAAGCAGAATATATATTTCCAGATGTAATGTGGCATTTCAGAAAGAGGTCTAGAGGTACCGCAATTATGCGCCAACAAGTCATTGTATTCAGGAGGAAAAACAAATAAAAGAAAAATTTGTCCAAAGAGACGAAAAATGCGAAGGAAATAAAATTTGAAGCTGCAAGCGATTGCATATTTAAGCCTTGCAGTACTTCAAACATCCTTTTCACATTTTCCGTTTTGCATTTTGTTCTCATGGTTCTTTTTCTTCCAGTGTACAATATTAGTTAAGCCAGCTCAGCGTCACGGCAATAGTAACAGCATTCATTGGTGCGGCTACGACTGCTGCTGCTGCTGCTGCTGCGATTATTTCTGCCTGGCACATTGCTAATGTAGCTGCTTTGTCATTGCCGCTGTCTGCAGAGACATGAACGAATTTCGTTTTTCAGCCTTGAACTATTTAAGGACGACAACAAAACAAGAACAACAACAAACTGTAACGACAACAATGCAATGTCACATGTTAAGTGCAACGGCAGCGATATTAGCACAGTTTGTAATATTCGCTGCATTCCATTGAAGTGAGGAGAGTAGCGTAGACAAAACGAGTATTCACAGGGGATCCCATTAGAGCAGCTTTTCTATTCTCATAAATGAAAAATTTGAAATCGTTTTTTTTTTCGCCCCTTTAAAATGTTTAGTGAAAATGGATATTTTATTGTGAGAAAGCTGAAAAATATATCAAAGCACCTAAGATTTATAGTGTAGGTGTGATTTTTGTGATCCAACGGAGTCATCATGGCAAATAGTTTTCATGGTTTTTAGGTGAGAGATGCCAGGAGGACACACAAGGACATTAAAATAAAGTGAATAATTACATTCCATTAGGGAACCCATTAGTAGGGTAGTCGCAGAGAGCGTATGGGAAGCGATTGCCACAGAAGGAAGGAAAATTAGAAATACCTAGAAGAGCGGACTCTCGGCGGCATTCAATGCGCTGATGTGGTGATTTATGAAGCCCTTAAAGCTAGGATCCCACTTTCTAAGCAAATAACTCAATCTCACCAATCAATTCTTAATTTATTAGGTGATCACGTAGCTGATCCGTGCGCTGCAACGCCCATAGTTCAAGTAAATGTGCATAAAAGAAAATGCTCATAACTCGAGAACCACTCAACACTTTTCGTTGATATTTGGTTCACAGGTAAGGGATAAGGAGTGACATATCCCTCCCAAAGCTTTTCATACTGATCATGATTTTATTTGCATATATCTATACCTGCGGTGTATAGCTTTAGATGTTCGTACAAAACTAATATTCTCTGCTGAAACTGGGTTCAAAAATGGGTCGCTGATTTCTCTGAGACGAAGAAATAATCAGGATTCCTCACAATGACAGCATTGTTCTGTAGATGCCAAAATATAAATCGGAAAACAAATTATATCTTGTTGGATTGGATATATTATTGGACTGGCTTGAGAAGTTACTCCTTAAGCCATTTGAACTTTAGATTTTTCGTTTCGAAGTCAACAAAATTTCTTACGAAAATTTTGACATTTTGAGAGGATATCGTGACAAAAAACTTTTAAGGAACAGTAGCTAATGGGCCCTTATAGCTTATTTTAAAGAAGCTTTAAGTTTCTCTGACTTTAATAAGAAAAAAAGCCAGCAATTTGTGCGTTGCTTTATGAGAACTTTCGATTCAATCATTTTAATTACTTAAATTTTGTCTGGGACTCCGTTTAAAGAGCACATTTGGGAAATTTTCCGTCGAACATTTTTTTCTTATCGGGGATCATAAAATTCATTTAAGCTCATACTCAACTCAATCGAAAGGAATAATTTTCTTTTGAAATTTACGAAAATTGCTCCCAGAGCATTAATTTTATATCCGCCAATGGTTGTCGCTGCTTCGGCGACATCGACGCTGCTGCACAAAAGTGATAAATCACTGCATTGCGAGAACAATGTACATACTCATTATGTGCGTGTGTGTGTGTGTGTGTTTCTCTTTCTGTGTGTATAAAGTTTGGCAAACATACCTACGCAAGAAGACTTTCGAATGGACTTTGATGCGAGGCATATACACAATCTACACTCATACGATAACAACGTAGTGCACAGGTGCCTCTGGCGAAAGCGTGCAAGAGGACACTTGTGCATGGCCGAGCGTGTGTAGAGAGTGTCTGAATGCCACAGAAGCTGTTGTCATCTTTGCCGCCATTGCTGGTATCAACACTAACAAACAACGACAAGAGGATCAGTAGTCCTAATGCGGTCTTCGCTACCTTCACAAATGCTCCAAAGACAGTCACTCGCCCCATCGTAGTTATGTGTTTCTGTTGTTGCCCTTGTTCTCTGCTATTATTAGAACTATTTCGATTGCGGATGTCGTGACCGTCAGCGACGTTTCCTCGCGTTCGCACTTTCCTTGGTTTTAACATTACCAACTTAAATTGCTCTTGCTTCAACTTGACTTTTGTTGGCGCTGTGCTTAAAGTTAATTTCATGGTTTCTCGGATTTTAGACATCATGGCGACAACGACAAAGACAACGATGAGGACGAGGACGAGCGAAGCGAAGGCGATTGCGATGACAAAAACGAACGAAACGTTGGCAACGCTCTAACAGTAACCTCCAATTTCCTTTCCTTAACTTTACTTTTCTCTACCTGTCTCTGTCTAGCTTTCTCTCTGTCTTTCTCTCTGGACGCTTGAGTTTTCGAAGGCAGTTCTTGGCTATTGAGGACATTTTGGAATGTGAAATTCCCGGGCTTGCTTGCATTCTACGATCAAAGTGGCATAAGAATTTAATGTACCCACTCATTGCGTATAATTCTTTCAAAAGTAAGAGGAACAAAAACAATAACAACAATCACAAGTAGAACAAAAAAATTAAATGCACGCAGCAATCGACGAATATAAAAGGTAGGCAAGCTTGAAGAGAAGACAAAAAAATGCAAGTGCATTAAGTCTCGGAACGACCCACATTTTCCTGTGCGAGTGCAAAATTCATCCAAGTCATCATCATTTTTCATATAACGTTTTGTCTTTCCAGCTGTCGCTATTTGAAATCTAGATAATTGTATTTCCTCGACTCGCAAAACCGTTTTTCCGTTACTTGACAGTTTCTCTATACTTCCTGTCATCTTAACGATATTACCCGCATACTTATCTACATCCTAGGCGCAAGCACACACACGCACACACATATTAATATACTTTTATATATACGATAGTAGGGACATACATATATACTTTTTTCCCATCGTCTTAGCTCGTTCGGGTAGCACCAATGCGAATTGCTTATGTCTTGTTGTAATGACAGCTCTACAACGTGCCAATGATGCACGATGCGCTGTGGAAATTGGAATTATTTTTGTGTGTTCTATCAAAGGGAAAGTGGGTCTCTCAGCACGCCCGTCGACGGAAATGTACGGCGAGTTGTGACGACGAGGACGACGAATTGAGGCAGTAGGAATTATTTTGAGTAGGCTTTCTCGTTGAACAGAATGAAGAGGATCACAAGTTTTGAGCACTTCCTTAATGACTGTCAAGTATCTTATTCAATTAAAACGTAAGAAACGTAAGAAAAAAAAAGCAAACTCCTATTACATTTATTAGAACGGATTTAAATTTATAATTTTCAAAGCTCCGCCAAGTTTTGATCTCTCACAGATCAAGAATTCTGGAACAGCACGTACCCCAGCAGATGATGAGGTTGTCGTAAAAAAATGTAAAGTACTTTACGTTGTCGTCACACCGCACGAAAGAGCCGTCGCCTAATGGAACGACATAAGAACCTTGAAATGTCCTTGCACGAAAAAACAGGGTTATTACGTTTTTAAGCTCTTTAAAAATTATTGCCATTTTTCACAAATACTCCCTTATCTGTTCGCAATTTTAAGCGGCTTTTTAAAATAAATTTTATTTAAACACAGTGATGATCCTTTCAACTTTAAAGACCTTTAGGCCATTTGCTTTTATGTTTAAGTCTCAGGGATTTTCTCTGTGTTGAGAGGAGGGAAAATTAAAATTAAAATTAAAAAACAAACAAAAAAACAAAAAATTAAAATTAAAAAGCCTTACTGAAATGAAAAGAAAAAGCATTGTTGAAATCAGTCACAACAGCTCTCAACTACCCGACGACGCGGAGCCTTAGAGTATGCGGCTTTAAGGGGTTATTCTGGTGTGAACGCGTAAATTTTACCTTGTTTCAATTTTTTTAAAGAAATAAAGATCAATAATTTTAAATTTTTTTGTAGGTATTTCGAAATGTCCAAAAAAAATTTTTTTTTTTCAAATTATTTACATACCTATTATTATAAAATTAAAGTAGACACCACAAAAAAAAAATAATAGGTACAAAAATTAACAAATTTCATTCAAAAAGTACCGGAGTGTTGAAAAAAATCTTTTTGAAAAATAATCAATTAGGGTATTCCCTTTAAAACGAAGAGATAGAAAAATCCAGGGTTGCCAGGTAGCTCCCCCTAAAACTACTCCTTAACTCCCCCAGATTCGAAATGTGCCCCTAAAAAGTACAATATTCGAAATGAAAAAAAGTAATTTGGAAAAACAACAACAAACTTGACATATTTTCTATATCAAATACTATAAAACTTCGCACGTCATTGTTTTATACATACGTATATTTACTATTATCATAAGACTCCTAAAGTTCTCCTAGGAAAATTTGTTCCCCTAAACATGACCCTAAAAATTTGTTCCCTAAACGGCCCCTAAAAGTAGGAAAAACCCTCTAAATTTTAGGGGGGAAACCCTAACTGGCAACTACATGGAATAAATCTTGGAAATCAGTATAAAAATTTTCATACAAAATTTCGTTCAATTTAATTTCTAAGCCTAAATCTTGATTTACGATTTTTCGAATTTTCGAGCAAATACTGTTCTAAGGGAAGACCCCTAATATTGTTTAGAAGCGGATGTAAATTTATTAGTCTATTAGAAAATATACGAGCTTAAACCGCCAGAACATCCAGCGACTGGCTTGGTATCGTGCCATATTTCGGTACTTTGTAATTGACTAATCATTCTTTGGAGTTCTTCTGAAAGTTTCAAATTTGAATCATCAATCTATAAGTTCAACCAAAAGTTTAAAAATGCCTTCTAATGAGCAAACATTTATAGCACGCCAGATTAATAAGCATGATTGGCAATTGATTTATTTGTTAGCCAATTAATATACGAGCTTAAGCAATTCATCCACACTGGTTACGACTATATGTCACTTGTAATTGAATAATGTCTCATTAGAGTCCTAAGAGTTTAATTTGAAAATTTAATTAACCAAATAAAGCTTTGTAGAATTTCAAGCACCAGATTAAAAGTGTGCATATTTGCAACCTTCGTGTTTGCATATTTAGTTGACTAAGTCCTTGATTAATAAGTTTCATACATGCTCAAGAGGTATTTAAAAAATAACCATAGTATTTTTGTTTAAAATCGTTAAAAACAAAAGAAAATATTTCCGAAAATAAACAACTACGGTATCTGCGAGAGCCATCAGTGTGTAAAAGAACATATATAAATATCAGTTCAACAGTTTTATTTCTGGGATGTTCACAGTTGAAGGAAATAAAGTTTCGAAAACAACGCGTTTAAAGTTTCGAAAGCAGAGGAAATGGCTTACAGCACGTGTGTGAATTTCAAGGAATTCCGGTCTGATTTTTTCACAGCATATTCTCAATAGGTTAAACTATCGAAATATGGTTCAAAAAGGAATCGATTTTTAAAACTGGTCACACCAAAATAGCCCCTAAAGAAAAGTTGCAATCAATAAGCTGAAGCAACAACCAACGCCATTGTCTACTTAGGTACCTTACTTTAAGTAAAACCATCTTGAAAAAAAGAAGACCACACGATGAACAAACAAATGTGCATGAGACTCCTTATGACACGCTCTTGCTACAAAAACGTTTGCGATTAAATCAGTTTAAGCTTCACGCTAGAAAAGCGTCATCGAAAAAGTTTCAAATTAATTAAGTTTAAAGTGTTTCAGAGTAAGCTCAAGGAGATTTTCCGGAGGTTGGGCTACTCGTAAATAAAGAATAGATTTCAAAATACTATTTAAGCGTATGTGTAAAGGAGACAGAAGTGTTAGAAATAAGTATATTGAATATGACTCAAAGATTTTTTGTTTCTGATGAGTGTTCGATCTTTAATTGTTGGGAGAGATAACTGATTTTTCAAAGCGACCTCATCTAGTTTTTTCTTTCTTAGAAACTCAAATTTATGTCATCATAAATTTTCCTTTCGTGCTGCAATTTCTGTACACCGATATGGATTTTTTGATACTGATTTAATTTGATGCTGATCCACTGCTGAGTCCTTTGATTAATGTTTCCGATAGCGTAAGTTTCCATTAGGCCGCTATAAACCAATCTTACCAGGAAGAAATGACTGTGGAAAACCCTTAAAAATGTTAAGAGATATCTAATGAATTTCGACTTAATTAAGTTAAGTTAAAGCTTCTGAAGTCTAAATTCTTAATTGTTGGCACAAATGCAAGTTCATAAAATTTCCTTGCTTACGACGACTTACGCATGCGAGAGTTTTGCCTCAACTTAATGCGAATAAAACGTAATACTCGAGTTCAGATGCTCATAAAAAATTCAAATTCTGTTTAAGCTTGCAGGATATTGTGTGACGTGATCCTTGCCACATGAAATTTTGTCAAAAAAAAAAAAAATAAATAAATAAAAAAAAACAAAAACAAATAAAAATAAAAATAAAAAAATGAAAAAATTAGAAGGAAGGAGTGGAGGAAGGGCTCGGTTTAAGAGGCCGTGATAAAAATGTGTACAAAATTTTTTTTATTAGTTTTTTCATTTTTATTTCTTCTTTGAAAGCCCTTCGGCACTATTCGAATTCGTGGTAAGGCGGCTCAGATTTTTCTCCCCTTTTATATTTTTTTTGAGCACTTCTCTAAAAAGCATTGGAATGAAGTGCGCTTTACTTGTGCGCCCAGTGTATATTGTGTTGCCTTGAATAAGTTTTCTCAGCCCTAAGACTTTTATTGTACTTTCCGTTTTTGCTTTTACTATTTTCGAGCCTTTGACTTAATACAATAAGAATCGGTTTGCGTGTCGCGCGCGAGAAGGAAACTGCAAAGTAGTCTTCACAAATCGTGAAAAAAGGAGAAGAAAATTCCTGCCGTTCACATAATGCGATTCGTCTTAAATAGAATTACAGCAGAGGAAAATTGCAAAACGTGATGGGAATCATATGAATTCGAGAGTAAGGAAGCAAGACGAAAAGCAAAACACACACATACACGTGCGCATAGCTAAGTAAAAAAGTTATCGCTTCATACAATATGCAATTGTTGCCATTGTCTTTTTGGCTTTGTTTTTAATACTCTTGAACTAGTTACCACACGGCATAGTTTTGGCAAATGTTCGCACACACACACACACACACATTTGCATGCATTCTCTCACACACGGCCGTATCACGTTTTGATAGAAGCAACTTAAAAAAGAAAAATAAATGAAATTCGGGCAAAAACGTATGAGGAGTGTCCCAAAAAAAATGTTGTCACGCGTTTGGCGCATTATTTTCGTTGCAAACTCGAAATTTCCCGAAGTGTAGCGGAGTGAAGAAAATTCGTTTAGACGGAGCGTGTTAAGGGGGAATGTGACACATGGACACGCTCGCATATTTTACTGATAACATAAGCCTCTTTACTAGCTAGCCGCGGTAACAGTGTCAAGGTAGAGTGGCAGAGTGGTTGGTAGAGTGGCATGATATTTCACAGCACTTGCCAGGATAACGTAATAAATTTAACATTCTAACCTATTCGGATAAGTGCCTATCGTAATCATAATCTATTTTAATATTTATTTGACATTTCAGCGATTTGTTTTCCAACAAAAAAAAAAAAAGGAAAAAATTGACTCGAATTACAAACTAACTGAAAAACGTAAAATGGTCAAACATATGTCTTTCCTTATCTCATGAAAAAGTTTTATCATGGGCAATATTCATTTTAAAAAGACATTTCCCAGGATGGAGAGATTTATGTTATTCATGACTTATATATATAAATTGATTGCACTTGTCATACATGTCGTTCCTTTTTTTACGGTTCTTCTCCTTAGGTATTTATTCTGATCTTAGTCACTAAGGACTTTTATGTTGAAAAAACCCTCGAAGACTGCTTAAATGAATAGACAATGTTCTCTGTTGAAGTGTGTGAGGATGTCACTTTTTATTTACTTTCTTTTTGTTGTATATTTTTTTTTTTTTTGAGTCAAATGTCAGCTATCAATTAAGAGTCTTTTGTCTTACATGAGACAACATTACCCTCAGTGGATTCTGCTGCAGTACTTTTGTATTGCTTTGTTTCTAAAGAGCCATGGCCTTACAAGCATATTGTCGGCGTTCTCCATCGACAAACGAACATATGTAGGTACGATGTACATGTGTTTATAAACAAACACAAACTTTTGACATTGAAGCTGTCAGAGTTTAAGCACAGATATTACACATGCATATTTGTGTGTTTCTGTAGTCTTTTTTGTATGTTTATTTGTGCGTGTATCGAAAGCTGAGATGCAATCGTTTCGGTGCCACCAACAACGTTAGCAGCAGCGCCAGCCTTAGCGACAACGTTATTTTCATCGCTGTCATTCACATTCACAAGGAACTGTGTCTCCTTTGAGCTGCATCGTTTGTCGTCTTGTATCCTTTATGACAAATACGATTTTGTGGCCTTAGGAGATGAACTTTGACAAAGCCGGCAGCATACATTGAGGAATTTCTGAATATAAGTCGAAAGGTTTACGGCGTTGTTCTTTTTTTTCTTTGTTTTTGTATTAATAGCAATATTGTACTATAATACGAACGACAGTGACGTGTCAGTGTACGGCAGTGTGTTGTGACCTTAATAAAAGGATACATAAGTGAAAATTGGCAAGCAGTAGGGGAGAAACTTTTTTAATTTAAAAAGTTTTCTTAAGTGGTTGTGTTTTTTTTTTCTTCTTTTCTTCTTCTTTCTGTTGTTGGGCAAATGTCATTCCCGATCGATGGAAAGCAATAAGTCAATATATAAAAGAGTAAAAAGGTGTTTGTTCCTTGGTGAAAATTCCTATACATTCTCGATTTTGTTAACATATTCGATTAACGAATAGAAAACAAGCGAAATAAATAAATAAAGAAAAAAATCGTTCGTCTGATAAAATAAAATAAAAATAACGTGTGAATTTCGTTTAAGAAATGAAGAAAACTTTTCTAATTAACTGTTGGGTAAATACTGACGTATACGCAATGTTTTGCTGCAGAGCAATGACGTTACGTATACGCAGAGTACGAACAATTTTCCAATAGTTTTTTCAAAGGAATAAATACTTCAAATTGCATCATCTACATTTGAAAGATATACACGAAAAACCAAAGTATCGCTTTGCTTGTGATATTATTTTTATAATTGATTTCTTTATTTGAGTTAACAAATTGTGCGCAAAAACTTTGTGAACAAATTGGTGAATAAAAGAAATTTGGCAAGCAAACTTAATTGAGGAATATTTTAAAGTTTTTGCAAGAAAGAACTGACGAAGAATAAACATTTGATTAGAAGTTAGTTAAAGGGACAAAAACAATGTTCTAGGAACAGTGCCAAAGGACGACTTGAATTAGATGATTAGACGCCATCAGGGAAGCAGCAGAAGACATTTAACTGTTGACCAATGTAAAGGGGACACCCTACAGATGGGACGAAATCAAGACAATAAAATGAAGTTAAGAAACGAAATACTTTCCCTAGAAAGTGTTTTATCGAAATTAAAGCTGAAAATTTTAATAAAAGAATCTTTAAAACAAACCACATCTGCTTTAACGTGCAGATGAAGGTCCACATCAAGTGCAGTTATTTTTTTTGGCACTTAAAAAATATAAACTGTTCATCGATGGGAAAAACGATAATTTGTTCGAAAATATGAAAAGCATTTTACCTCTAGAGTGTAGACACACAGTAAGCGAAGACCACACACCTACTCGGATTAAGGGTTCTCTTTTTGTTTCGAGCAAAACTTTTGCTAGGTCTCTCGACTGCCACTCGACGAATTTTGAGGGAATTAAATGCACTCCTGTAGCAAGTAAGGAATTTCCGCTTGAAAATTTTGAGCCATCAAAAGAAAAAGTGCCAAGCATACGAGCAGCACGTAACGTGACGAAGTCAAAATAGTGAGGTGCATCGTTGCTGAATTGAAGCGCACAGCATAAAAATGCAGCTTCCGACACACGTTCGTAAATATGTAAAGGCATACATACACACACACGCGCACACATCTATTTACTTAGCACAAAGTTAGTATCGCTTACCTTACTGCAGGAACTTCGAGTATATCCCATTCGACTGATGTGTAAAATTCGGATAGATCCACACCGACTTCAACAACATTTGTACCATTCAGTTCATCGATATGCCGTAGGTCCACCTGAAAATAAGTCAAAACGCTTGAGAATTCGAGAATTTGAGAATTTGAGAATTTCATCCGTTCGTTCGTTCGATCGTTCGGTTGGTTCAATTTGAAAGCAATAGAGCGAGTACGTAACGGAAAATATAGGAAGCGGAAATCGCACGTACCTACCAAATTATAGGGGCATGTGTATCTGTGCGTGTGTGCTTGGGAGTAATTGCTGTGTGAATGTGTGCATTTCGATTTCAATAGTTATTGGTGAACATTTTCGACATGTTTGATGTGATCTATTGATCTAACGGTACACATTTTGACAAATGCTTCGAAATGCAAATGACAGCATCCGGGGATAGAGATGCTTTCATTTGGGCAATGCACTGACATACAACTTGATATACGCAGGCAGACAGATAGAGAGAGAGCGAGCAAGAGTGGGGGAAAATTTCCGACGAAATGTGTCTCAAATGATGCGTATTAAGTTGACTTTTTATTATGATTATTTTTGTTTTTTTTTGGTGCATGTGCACAACATCATCTGGCCACACATTTCTGATGTTGATGAATGAGCTGAAAGTTGGCACTGCATGTCACACTGATGAAGACTGGATCGTCGTGTGAAAATTCCACAAGCACACAGAGAGAAATATTTCAAGTGGAATTTTATGCTTTATTAGGGCTTATTAAGTGGAAGCCATCTAGCGTCTCATTTTGGTTTTTTTTTACCATTGCCAATGGGTAAAGAGGGTTTCTGTTCATTAGAGCTACGATAAAAAATTATGCAATTTTTCGCATGTGAGTACGAGAGACAAAGGATTAAAGGATTTTTTGAAGTTGATGTTAGGGTCGTACAAACATGATTGGCTTAAAGAAAATTTCCATCATAATCAAAAGTATGTTTTCAGAAATTTCTTTCAGTTAAGCCTTTAAAGTTTAAGGAAAGTGTGCACTTAAAGGATTTTTAAACTTAGATTTAAATCCTATTTCGCTTTTGTTCTGCGCGTCTTCAAAACAACATTCTCAATACCTGTCTTAAGGGCAGAAAATTTCGTTGCCTCGATACTCTCGAGCAATCAAATCGTTTGCAAGTGACACTGATACCTGTCTGTTGGCACTGTCAAGCAACCAGCTGCAATTTAAGCAAACAAAAAAAAAAAAAAAAAAGAAAAAGAAAATCTCGTATTAGGAATGTCAAT
Source organism: Chlorops oryzae (assembly GCA_020466095.1). Taxonomy (NCBI): domain Eukaryota; kingdom Metazoa; phylum Arthropoda; class Insecta; order Diptera; family Chloropidae; genus Chlorops; species Chlorops oryzae. The sequence continues at coordinate 35,242,637 of CM035808.1, forward strand.
GACAAAAGTCATCTCGTTGCGCTTGCCGCACACGAAGGAAAATTGGTCGAAATTGGCCAAAAAATCGTTCGAAGAAAATCATGGAAAAGTGAAGCTCGCGATGGGAACGACGAACGTGAAAAACATTTTTTTCGAAAACCAACTCAGAACGATACACTCTGAGGCGGCGAAATTGATGCAATTGAATGCAAGTATCGGAATGCTAAGGATATTGAGTCAAATTTTGGAAGCGATGTCAGCGATAGGGAAAGGATAAAAGAGATGAGAAGGATTTTTAGGATTGGCTAAGAGGTTGAAGGTGAGCAAGAACAAGTTAAATGGGTGGAAAATAATTATAAAATACCCACAAGTGAGTTTTTTCCTAAACGAAGAAAATGTCACTCTAAATCTGTGGTTGACTCACAAAACGACTTAGTTCACCTTTTCTGTTTTACGAGAAAAATCGATTTTGAATGTGCAAATGTTTAGGCTAGGATGATAAAGTTAGAAGAGAAATCTGTATCATTTAACCAGGCACAATTTTAAGGTATCGTGTATATCTAATGATGCCATATTTTTTTTAATGAAAAAATGGTTTTCCTGAGAACTGTAATGATTTCGCGGGATTTTGAGGAAAGAAAACAGGATCAAAAAAAAAGGATATTTATTTCAGTGTTTTATTTAGAAAAATAAATGACAAATTTTATTCAATCGACATATTTATGTATTCGTTAACAATAACGTAATTATCGTCGTTATTTACAGTTGTAATGGAGTTAGTTTTCAGATTTTAATGTGTTGAAAGAAAAATAAAATTAAGCAAAAACATCGATGGTATCGATGTTTTTATCCTTAATTAATTACTACCTATTGGATATTTTTTTCAACTATCGCCCATCTCTATAGTGAACTCACACAGAGTGACCGAAAAATGTCGGTATGGCAGCTACGCTTGCGTATGTGTATTAGTTTTCGAAGATTTTTTTCGCCGCGTGTTATGTCATTTGCATGTCCTGTGGTGAATTTTTGAATTTAAAATTGTCTTTAAAAATAAAAAGGAAGAAAACAGGATAAAAAATGATTTAAATCTCATTCACGGGATGGGTTTTTAGAGAAGAAAAAAAGGACTATCCCGCGAAAAAAAAGATGAATGGCGGCATTATGTTTAACTTTTAAATGCTTCCTTTAGGCTCATAGACTCCAAAATAGTTTAAACTTTTTGAAGGTTTACACTTTCAAATGATAGTCTTCAGGAGAGTTTAAGCCAGGTTTAATAAGTTTATATGAAAATTTTTGAAATATTCAAATATAGCAAAGATTATTGATTTGGATTTTGTTTTGCTTGGTTTTGTAGACTTTCGTTTTGTAGTTATGGAAGTGTTGGATTATGTTAAACTGGCATGAAGACTAAAAAATATTCTCCAGAACTTAGATTTTCGAAGTTCTTAGGCCGAGTAGAAGACTACGCCACTTAATGTTTCAAAATACTTTCACTAATTGACGCGGTGCCGATAGTAATTTTCCATTAAAATTGTGACATAAGTAGTTTGTCGCGGAAAATGTGGATTTAAGTCGCTTCCAAACGTAGTGTCAAGATTTTGATTTGGAATCCTTTTTTGCTTTTTAAATGAAAGTAGACTACTTCCGTTATAAACACATTTTTGCTTAAAAAAAATGGACTTAAATCGTTTTGCCGGTCAACCACGGAAATGATTTCTCGTGTCTTCGGATTAACTTGATTGAAATATTTCTCTGAAATTACAAAAACTTATCTGACCTAGTCACAAACAAGAGTTAATCAAAAAGTAGAGAGACAATAAAAACTCCTTCATCACCCTAACAAAATGCATATCGTATGGCAAATGAAGTAACTTTTTCCCACATTTTTTTTTCAGCAGGGATAGAGAATGTATTGCATTTGAATGGAAATTAGTTTCAAAAAAAAAAACAACTTTCTATCGTGTCATGCCTTCAGCTCTTTTTTCTATTTGCTTTTGATAACTTTCTCTCGCATGACTTCATGATTTTGACTGTGGGGTCAAATTTGCCTTCATTCATTGTGTCCTTTTCTTTTTCCCTCTATATTTTTTTTTCGAGGGAAGTCCCATTAAATGCACGACGCGCAATCAACAGCGAAGCTTATGATTCATGGGTTTTGTCAGTCTCTAGCAGATGGGTATTTACTCTGATTTCAGCAAGTAGGTCATGATTTATGTTACAAAACCAACAATTTCCTTTTTTCTTCCCCAAAAAAAAAATTTAAAAAAAAATCGCTAGATTATTGGGGTCAGTTTTTACATTTAATTAAAGAGCAACTCTTTGAAGGAAAAGAAAAGAATGAGTTAAAAAAATTTTCTCCGTCGGAGGCACTTTAAATATTTAAACATAAAATTATGCCACTGCAACGCATAGACAAATTTAAATAACACGATTGAAGCCTTTTTTTTTTGAATTACAAATTCTATTAAATAAATCCCAAAGACTCTGTGCAACTGCCATTCGTGCAAGCGAACGATGCAAGTAATTATTTCTCTCAAGCAGTGCAAATAGAAAGTCTCTTAATAAGCATAAATTAAATTACTTTTGCGAATTTATGCCAACATTGCATAAGAAAGAAAGATTCCGGAACTCAGCAAAGGCGCATTCATTCACGATCATGTATGCATGTACATATTCACCAGTGCTGCCAGATGACTTTTCTTACAAAGCGGGATTTTTTCGAAACTTAAAAAAAAAAAAAATGCGGAACAAGTTTTATTAGATTTTCGTGAAAAAAGGCAGACATTCCTCAAAAGAACTCGTTAAAATTTTATTCACAACGACTTTTTCTTTTAACCCAAAAGTTTCTCGCTTTCCGAATGTTTTATCTCAGTTATTTTTCTGATATTCGTTAATTATGTTCCCACCACGGTTGCTAAATATTTCTTTTTCGTGTTTGAAGTTTTTGAAAAACATTGCTCGGCGTGACATTCAAATTTGAGGCAAAAAGCGATACGTCCCACAGTGGGATCGCTCCATATCTCATGCGGAAAGAAATAGCAAGAGTGGACCGGTCATAATGAAAATTGGTAAACTTGACTTAATTGAGGTAATTAAGAAATAAACCAAAATTCATCTAAAATGGTCCACAACTTGGGTACCCGCCATAAACCTCTATTTATAGTTTTGTATGGCAGCTCTACCGACTTAAGTCACACTTTGCCAGAATGTTATCTATGCTCAAAAATAAACGTATGCACTAAATGGTTCACACCTGATAGTCCCAAAGGGTACCTTTCCTAGATTTATGTCCATTTTACTCAGTACTCAGGCCGCAACCAAAAATAGTACTGGATCGCCTATGTGCACTTAAATTTTTGTTAAAATCTCACTGATGCGCCATCTAATTTGAATGAAATTTATTTTTTTAATGAAAGCAAATACGTAGGTGTATTTTTTAAAAAAAGGACCAGTGCAAAACTGGGAATACACTGAAAAAAAAAATTAATACTTTCTTTTTAGGTTTTTGGTTTTTAGGTTTTCTCAGTGTAAAATTAAAAAAAATCTTTCGATTCCCTGTTATACTAGCAATCAGTCAACTTTTGTTTCACTTTCCTATCTAAATGAGTTTTTGAGATATGAAATTATGAAAAAAGGCTTACTAAACAAGGATTTTCAAGGACCATTCTCAATAGAATCCTAAAAAGTAGTCGCTACAGTGTTTTAAGATAGCATCTATCAAAAATCCCAAAAAAATTTAGACTTCCTTTCAGGAGGCTGCACGCATTCTTTAGCTGGCCAGACTCTATAAAATCCGAGCCCTGCTAATGACGAATTTTTGCATAAAAAAAGAACTTAATCGAGAAAACCGCAGTATCCGCAGTTTTTTTCAATGATTCGTTAGAAGAGACTCCACCCTTTCCTTTTTTATTAACACAATTTTCAATTCTTTTTGAAAACCACTCTTAATTTTAATAAAAACCAAATTTAACGAGACAATGTTGGATTTTATAGCGAAAAAATCCTAACCAATTTGACTAAATTTTTTTCCGTAATTAGACCAAAAACTTTTTTTAACGTGAGCTTAATTTTTTACATAAACAAATGTTTTTAGTTATGTATTTTTCTTATGTAGACATTGCTCTATTGAATGAATTCATCAAATCGAAAAATGCAATATTTTTTTGCTGAAATCCCACTGTGCGTCCCACGAAATGCAGGACGTATGGCAACGCTGGTGTGTGTGTCTATATTGTATGTATGCAAAATTTGTGCAAAGCAAATTTAATTTTAAATGCGTTCAAAAATGTATGCTTAATTATTTACGCTTAATAAACATACATACATCGGTACATATGTCAAAGTGCCAACAAAGAATTATAATGAATAAGTGCGTTGGCAATGTGAATTGGGAGGAAATGCGCGAACTCAAAGGGAAATTTTCACAAAATTTTGTAAGGCAATTAAAACGTATTATGGCTACATTTGTACGTATTCAAATGTGCGTTGCACATACGTCACGGCGGCCCGATGAATTTTATGAAAGATTTTCGCTTTATAAAAGGACGTCAGTTGTTCCAGTTGGAAAATTTTACAAGAATTCGCAAAGTTTGACTGCATTTTATTTAAATTAGAAAAGTGAAATTTGCTTTGACATTGCGTTGTTGAAATTATTAAAAGTTTACTATTGACACTGAAATGTTTATGGCAAGTCATTAAATTGCCGAAAAAGAAACGGGGAGAGATAGGATATGCATTTCAATTTAACACATACGCATATGAGAGAGTCACTTTTCGCAACTGATAGGATCAGAACTCCTTTGAAGATAACAAAAAAAAAATATCTTAAACTTTAAGCTATAAACTTCAATACATTTCTCTAAACGCTGCGCTTTTTCTATTCGAATTTCCCTTTCAAATAATTGACAAAGCTTCTTGAGTCCATTACATTAAAAGTGCAAAACAAAAGCCATAAAAATCCATTGGAGGAGACCACAAATGGTTTTTTTTCGGTTCTTTTGTTATATAGGATTTTAGCTTGGAAGCAATTGCTTTTCAATGTGGACTTGCCATTAGCCATCGCCACAAATGGTTAGCCCTAATAAGTGCTTAAATTACCAACACCCCGAAATTGAAGCCTATTATATTCTTTAGAGAAAAATATTGAGCATTTCTCGAATAGAGCTTCACTTATACGATATGAATGCTCGTTTGCTGATTGCGTTGAGAGTTAAAGGAAAGGAAAGTCGGAGCAAGGACATAAAGCCATTGAACTGTGTGTAATAAAAGTATTTTGTGAAAGCTAACAAACAGAGAAGCAGAACCATTTATATGTGGAAATAATTCTGCGATGTATGTATTTATATGTTCCCTAATGGTTGAATTTTCTCCGGGGAAATGTAAGAAGCCAATGGAGAAGTGAGGTTTTTTTTTTTCCAAATGAAAGAAGTGCTTATGTTTCGAATCAATACTTTGCGGATCTCTCTTTTCTGGTTGCATTAAAAAAATTCTTTTTATAGATCTTGAATAGTAAAATTGGCAGTGTTCACGTTGTATATACAATTTAATCATTCTTCCAATCTATTCCTCCATCAAGAAGCTATATCTGTTTATGTACTTTAGACTTCAAGAGATAAAAAGAAATTATTCCTATTCCAAAAGCTTTTATTACAGTTCTCTTGTCTTTCAAACGCAACGAAAGTGATGTAAAAAGCGACAGAATAATGGCGTAGGGAATTCAAAGCCATCGAGACATTTTTATGAGCAACTGGAATATTTTTGAATTGAAGTTAAAAATAATAGAAATATATTTTTAGCTTAGCTTCCCAAGAATGTGAAAGCATAGACGGGAATAGGGTAGAAAGACGAAGTCAAAGCGGCGGCTTTAATGTATTTATTCTAGTTTTGAATTTGCATTTTCATGGGCTTTATAGACCCCTCTAGCCGATTGTTTTATAGTCATCATGGCTTCATCTTATTGCAATTGATCTATATTTTTATACTGGTTTGCTGCATATAATAAAACATAAAATAAGATACTTCAAGTGACTTTAGGGATAAGTGTGATGAATCTTAAATATCTGCCCCTACTGAGTGTGTGGGCGCTATTCCATTGAGGATAGATTAATTTCAAGTCTCTTCTAAAGTTATGGAATACTTAAAAATTTTAAAAAGGACATCAAAAACTGTTCGCTTTAAATTTCTTAAAGCTTCGCGTATAAAAAAAAAAAAATTATTTCCGCTTCACAAAATTAAGAAAAAATTAAATAAAATAAAATCAAAGACCGCAACTCACCTGAAATCCATCATACGTCCAACTACCAAATTTCATTACGCACGTTTGCTCATCGAAAGGAAAATATTCGACGTCGATTTCGCACGAGCTTTTGTAAATTGCTGGTGGCCGCCAATCAACACGCCCCGTATAATTCAGGGTGGCTTTCGTAGCGAGGGTAACTTCAAAGTTACCATCAGCGCTGAGGAAGATAGAAAAAAATATATATCTCTTTTATTTACGAGGACATGCATAAAAAAGTGCTCACATTTCAATAAAGGCTTTTAAGGAATACAAAAATAAAAACACGAAAGCAAAATAAATCGAAATGAAAAATTGATTTAGTGATTCTATTCATAAATGGCGAACTCATAAAAGCACCATCGATAGATAAATCCATCTCAAGTTCAATTGAAATATTTCAATTCTTCCATCATACGAGCAGGACGATTTCTTTTTTCTTCTATTTGCGATACTTACTTATTGTAGAGCACAATATCCGGCCGCCATATATTATCGGAAGGTACATGCAGCATTTCGACACCGCCATATTCTTTTGGCTCCCATTTGAGTTTGTAGTCATACCAGGATTGTTCCACCCACAAATTGGTTGTCATGATTTGATTCTTCAAATTGACATCAATCAATTGCGATAGCTTCAGCTTGATGCGCACTGTAACAGCGTCTGACACATTGACAACGGGTCGTACCAATTTATTGTAGTTGCTGAGAAGATCGTCGTAAAGGCGTTTGGCATCGGGATTCGATGTGCTGCCTAAAATTTAAGAAAAGGAATGAAATAAAATGATATACAAATATAATTGGGGAGTCAAAAAAAAAAAATCTAATAATAAAACAGCTCAAGAGGTTACATCGAGAAAAAAACAAGTCGATTGAGTTAATAAATAGAAAAATCAAATACCGTATTCCCATGATACCTACTTATACCATTTCCCTTTTCAAAGTGAGATTGACTGTTCCGCTTTTATTTATCGACGCAGTACGACGCTGCGTATGCGCAACGTTTAATTGCCATATTAAGTCAATGGCATTGTGATAAGGCAGAGAGAACAAATGGAAGGCGTACGAAAATATGTATAAATGAGCGAATAATAAAAATCGAATATATGTATTCTGGTGTCACTAAGCAGCGGTTAATATAGTTCTTCGTTCATTAGGAAAGACTTATTTGTTCTTTCTATTTTTATTGCTTAACGAAGCGTTAAAGTAACATTTATTTTATATCTCTTTCGGCAAATGGTTTTCGAAGAAGCAGAAATTGCTACATCAGCAAAAACATTAATTCATTAATGGTAATCAAACTGATTAAGTAAAGCCATTTAGTATGAAATCATTCAAATGCATTAAAAATACTAAGAATCTATCGTGAGCCCTCGTCAAAAACGGCACCATTAGAAAAATGTTTTCGAAGATTTTTTTTCGCTTAAGTGCTTCGTCAAGAATATCAGACATTTTTGAAGTTCCTTGAGTTTTGAGTTGTGCCTCTATTGAATAAGGTTTGCAATTATTCAATTATATGAGCAGACTTCAATCTGATCTTATCGAATTGGGGGATGAAATGAGCAATGATTAACTGCCAACACCCAGACTTTATTCCAATCAGGGAGAATTGTATATAAACTCAGCACCTAAAAGTATGCCTAAAAAATTAAGAATATTTTGTATGTATTTGTTTCAGTGCTGCCATTTTAGCATTTTTCAAGCTAAAAGCTTTTAATTTCTTAATTTAGCCGCTAAATAAACAGTTTAGCCTGATTTCCAATTATGCGTCAGAAGCATGACGCTGCATCAGGTGCGTGAAAAAAGCAATTTTCAATTATGCGTGTGCGTCAACATATGGTTTGTCTTGAGATTTTTTAGCAAAGCACAATTGTAAAGGGTACTCGACTCACTCGACTCACGTTGCTGACGCATAATTAGAAATGGCACTTTTAGCTTCTAGCTTTTTTTTTAGCTCGAAATTTATTTTGCGATTTTAGCCGTAAAATAACTTCTTTAGCTTTTAGCCTTTTTTTTAGTTTGTACGTTTTCTGTCATGCAACACTGAAAGTCAGTTTGAAATAAGTGAAATTGTTTTAGTGCTGTTATACACGAGCGTTTTTTAACGCGCGTTTCTTGACTAGAGTTCGAGTTAGAGGTAGAGTTGCCCTTGCGTATTTGCCTACCCCGCTTACATCTCTACACCGCTATCCGACAAACTCGACTCGCGAGTGACGAAACGCGCGTTAAAGAACGCCTCGTGTATAATAGCTCTTACAGAGAATAGCCAACAGTGATGCTAGATGAAGATTTCGAGTTATTTGATGATGTTTTAAATTGAAATAAAACCCAAAAATTTAACACACATTTAGCTTTTTATTTTAGCTTGGAAATTTTTTTTTGGCTTTTTTGCCTTCTTTTTTAAGGTTTTAGCCTCTTCTGCGAAAAAGTTCTGGGAACACTGATTGGTTTGTTTGTTTCAGAGACGTAACTGTTATAAGCAGGGCTCGGACTTTGTTGCATTTATAAATATAAAGCCTACTTTTTGGGCTAACATTTTTCTTACCAGCATTTTGTGAATAAGTTTAGCGAAGTTGAACTTCAAACCGCGTTTCTAATTTGGGAAATATTCATATTGATGTTAAAAATCGATTTGAGTCTTAACTTTATGTGGGTTGAACAAAATTTTACTCCAAAGTATGCTTTAAATTTATAAAAGTCAAAAAAGTTCGAGCCCTGGTTATAAGAAATATAAAAGATAACTCTCAATTTTTATACAGTAGACTCGCAAAATATCGAACAAACTTTAATACTTTTTTTCGTGCATTGGCCTTTCGTAAATTTGAACAAAGGTTAGGTTTAGGTTAGTGTGGCTGTCACCAAGAGCAGGGGAGGCAAGTTCCAAAAATATTGGGGGGGAAAAAAAAATTTTATGCAGTTAACAATACGCAATGTTTAGTAGATGTCAAATATTGAAAAAGTGCAGTATATCTACTGCAATTGGAATAAAGTTCTAACCCTTCTCGGGAAAGATATCGATACTTATAGACAACCTTTGACACATATTTTGGTTGGAGGAGGTTGGAACCAGTGTTCGGAGAATTCTGCACGAATGTGAAAAGTAGGGTGGCACAGGCGGGTAAATTCGAATTACCGGAACTTCAAAATTGTAGTAAATTAGTTAAGAAATATGAAAGATGTTAATCTCAGATGAATTATGGGGATTGCAGAATAAAAGTGTGATATTCTAGAATATCTTTACAAAATTTTCAAATATTTTTTTCAGTTGCCGAAATATTGGGGGGCATGGCACCTCCAATAAAATTTTTGGAGGGGCATAAAGTGCCTTGCCCCCATAGTTGCCGCGCCTGACCAAGAGCGACATACTTAGGCACCAAATGGGCCCGTTGTGATACCACGTAAAATGGAAAAACAAATAAAAACAGAAATAAAGAACACGACACAAATATCCACGCCCTCAGCTGGGAGTCGAACTCAGGGCTTCTCGGTTCGTAAATTGGCATCTCAGTCAACTACGACACAGAGGCCGATAAGTCGAACAAAACTTTTCAATACTTTTTCAAGAATGGAATGACGACGATCTTCCTTCCGAGGTTGAATCCGTTCAAGAGTGATTCTGAAAATGGAGTTTATGAAATTAAGCAAATTGATCGTATAACATTGACCGAAGCCGTTGCCATATTTCATAAGGCCATATTGTGGGCAACTGCGGAAATTCAGTCTCTCCGCAAAAAATCTGTTCCTTGAACTAATAGTTATTTCCATGAGTGCTATTCACAAGAATAATTTTTTTCCGCTGCTCATTACTTTTAGTTTATTTTTTTCTTTTTACTAATCCCCGTTCATAAAGGATTCCAATTATAAAAATGTTTTTCCTTTCAATATTCAAATACACCTTTAGATGCCGAATTAAAAAAATTTTGATCTACACCTAAAATAATTCCGATTCTCAATAGTCTCAAGGTATTATAAAATATAATTGCCTAAAAAGTGAAGGTCACTTGTCCTCTGCTCCTCTTTTTTTATTTGACAGCTTTTCTCAACCCTTACGGACTGCACCAAAATTGTATTCGTTTGATTGGAAATAGCAAATAATTTACAAATTTCAGCACGTATCGAGCTATCAAAAGATAAGTACCTTTCGGTGCGAGACCGAAATTCAAATGACCACAGACGACATGGTTGTTATCTCCATCTATTACAAGCATCCTCATTAAAGTGGATGCCCATTTCGTCGTCGTCAATGCGATTGGTGGTGCCGAACGTGAAACGAGCCCATGGTAATCAATTTGACATTGTACAATGTGATTTACGATACAATTTGTCGAGGGCTGTCAATTGGATACTTTGATTGCCACAATTTCCACGATTCTAATTGCAACACTAATCATCAATTCCGTGCTAGCAAGCGGGTGGGTTGAATCCGTAAATGCGGACAAAAACTGCGAAAAAGGCCAATAATGCTTGACCGAACATCGGGAATAGTAATTAAGATACTTAAATGAAAAAAAAAAAAAAACCAAGAACCAAAACGAAATGGAAAGGAGTAATTATTACTGCCACATCCGCTGTCAATTCCGGCTCTAATAAAGGCGGAAAAAAGTGCCTTCTTTAAATGTTCACCTTTAAATACCAAGTAATCACAACGAGAACGAAGAAAAGGACAATAAAGCCATAAGAAAACGTGAGCCGAATTTGTAAGCGAAGGAAATTAAATTCCAATCTGCACGCAATATGAACAGGATCCCCGAAAAAAAACCAAGGAGGAGAGAGACGGGTTGATAGGGATATACCACAAAAGATGAAGACAAGCCATACAAATAAAATCCCATTCACCTTTAAGGTATCTTCCTGTGGGAAATGTGTTGGTAATGTGAGGACAACTTCCGTGTTGCCATGCGATGAGAAGTCACAGGACAACACATGACAATTTTTCATATATGAATATAACGTTGGGCGAGAATAAAAAACTGTAATAATAAATATATACCAACATATAATATCAGGCAACGATTAATGCTGTGAAATGGACTCCTCATGAAGAATTTTTATACCCGACACACTCTGTGTCGAGGGTATATTGCGTTTGTGTGGTTGTGTGTAACACCCAGAACCAGTCGAGATAGACCATACAAAATATATATAGAAATGATCAGCGTCACAGGAGATTCATTTAGCATGTCCGTCTGTTTCCTTGTCCGTCTGTTTTTGATACAGTTTTCTTATCGAAGGAGTTGATCTATCTTGACGAAATTTGGTATGCATGCTCACGGGGACATGAGTAAGAACAAGTTCGAGAATGGACCCGATCGGACCATTTTTAGGGGTACCTCTAGTACTAGGGTCTGTTACGAAAATCACAAAAACTGCTCTTAAAGCGAAGTTTTTCAAGATATTTTGATGAAATTTGATTATATTTAAAGGCAAGTAATATTATTTCCAAAAATTGGAAAAGTGGGCGTGGCAGAAGGACGTTTTTCGAAAATTGTCTCCTACTCCCGAAACGCCTATGGGACTTGAACGAACATTGGCACTTATACTTCCTTTGTAGCCATAAACATCCTGCCCAAAAATTTTCTTGATCAGTCCATTATTAAGGGTATCTCCAGTACTAGGGTCTGTCACAAAAATCCCAAAACTGCCTTAAAGTCGGCCTTTTTCGAAATATTTCAATGAAACTTGGAATTTGGGCGTATATTTAGGCCTCCGATTAGAATTGCGAAAAAAATTGAAAACTGGGCGTGGCAAAGGGGCAGTTTTCGTATAGAAATTAAATGAAAGTCGGTATATGGGGCCCCTATGGCCTTAAACAACTCCTGATATTAAAAATTATTTGAAGATGTGTGTCTGTGTCGGGTATTCTATTGTCAGGCTTGCCTGACTATAACACCCTTACTTGTTTTTTTTCGTATTTACTCAGAATTTCGGTCTTTCCCACCCTCCTTCCGTTACTCTTCCTATCTTCCATCATGGATACTAGTCAGCTCACACCATAAAGCACTTAGATGCATTTAATAGAAGCGATTTATTAATGTCTTAATGTGAGAAAATGTGCTTGCGTGCACGATGTTCTTAATGTCATGGTAAATAAATATGTGCGTATGTATCTTTGTGCGTGCGAGTGTCATACTTCTGGCAGGAGTACCAACTGAGTATTGTAATCAACACATTTTTAGTATCTGGCAAAACAAGTTATCAAAATAACTTGGGCATTCATTTCCGTCAATATGTAGGTATGTCTCCGCTTGTACTGTTGACATAAATATAATGGCCCAAAGTGATAACTTCCTGCAGGAAAATTTATGTTCAAACTCTTTAAATAACAATAACCAAGAGAAAATGGAAATTGTCAAAGGTGAACTGTTTTATGATGAGAATATTCGTAAAATATATTTACTTATATATAACCGAGACACTTGCTTTTATATTCTTTTCCATTGGATTGGCAATTGGAAAAACTCCCACTGGGATACAAAAGAATTTAGTACTCTTACAAGACGATTTTACGAGAATTACTTTAAGGGAAAGATTAAAATTGAGAAAATGATGAATGAAATGATCGAATTGCTATTAGAAAAACAACTTTTATTTTGTAATGCTCATTTAAAATATGGGAAATTACATGAGAAACGGTCCCACCCGTGACACCCATGACAGCCATTTTGAGCTAAAATTGCATCATTTCAGTGTTTAATTATAGTAAATCGTTTTCAAAATTTAAAATCCTTGAAAATTACGTCAATTTTTTTAAATATTATGAGTGAGTGTTAAGGGGAACAGTATTAATGGAATCGCCCATATATGTACATGAGGAATTCCTATACCAGGAAAAATTTAAAAAAAAAAAAGGAAAATAAATACGTATAACTTAAGTAGATGAGGAAAGAAAAAAGTAAATTTTATAAATACATGCGAAACATTCTGTAGGTATATGAAAAATATCTTATAAAGGTACAAATTAGTTTTGCAACGAATACTTGCATTCGCCATTCGCGAAAATTGGTGAAAGGAAAAATCAGAGCAATTGTTAAAACGCCGTTCAGGGCTTTTAATCCCAAACAATTTCCTTAAGGATTAACCCCGAATCAATGTGACTAAAAATTAATCGTATTCAATCTTTTGAGCAAAACTTTTAAAACTAAGAAGACAATTAATCTTTAAAAAACAATTCCTTGAGCTATCGAAGTTTTGAATACCTTTAATTTAATTTAAACAAAAATTGTCTTCTTAGTATCAAAAAGTGCTAATTATGTTATAACATTAAAGAGTTAAACAAGATATTAAGATTCAAAATAATGGTACAAAAAATGGAATCTATGCATCTTTATCAATGGGCTAGAAATATTTCCGAAGAAGAAAAACCCTTGGCAAAACCTCGTTAGCTAGTTCGCATAATATGTTGGGGCAGGCATACACGGCCACAATCGCGTTTGACTAGCCTAGGACTTATGGTACAATTGGTTTTAAACCTTAATTTGAAAAAGAAAGCAACAGTTGAAAGATAGTTAAATTTTAATTTATGGAAAACCAATCAAGTTTGCTAAGTGTTTTCGAAAGGTCGCTCATGAGGCGTCGGATTTGCGATCGCAAAATTTACAAAGGCTGTTTGCGTACCTGCATGAGGCGGTCTCCAAGGCCCGACATAAAGTAAAAACTCCATATTAGCATTCGCATTTCCGAATATTAAAGTATATTTGCGAATGCTAAAAACTGACATTCATTGCAATCCTAGTGCATATGAATCATCGCCGCAAACAACGTTGTAAGTGAGCCTTAGAACCTTTTTTTTTTTTACTTTCACCTATATAGTTCTCTGCCTTCTAAGCTATCACAACAGTTTTCTTATTTGGTAAAGTCTTGGACATTTGTCAACACTTCTGAACAATAAAAATGTGAAAGTTGTCGCTTATGATGTTATTCGCGACGATGACTAAAATTTTTAAAGGAACTATTTATTGAGGAACTTTCCACCGGGAAAACGTCTCCTAACTTGTGCTTTGATTGTGAATGATGATGACTAGGGCAACCAAAAATAAGAAATTTTTGGGAGATTGTTTTTAATAGAAACGAACGAAAACTTGAGAATTTAGTTTTGATTTTTTATTTAATTCTTAAAAAATTCTTATTTTTGGCTGGCCTAATGATGACAGAATCCTATAAGTTCCCATCTAAAGGAATTTTTTATTTTATTTGTTCATTTCATAATACACCTCCATGGATACCAGATATGCCCGAAAATGTCGAGCGTTCGAATCCCGGTGGAAGTATTACTGCTGCTTTCCTGAATCTTTATGCCATAAAACCTTAAATTTTTCGATATGAAAGCTGTGGGCAGACAAATTGACACACAGACAGTCAGAGAGGCGGACGTGGGAAAATAGAATTTCCTTGTGATGCCGATCATTACAGCAGAAATTTTGCGTGGTCAATTTTGAGTTCTTATGCACGCCTTCGGTGCGTCAATGACAGAATCTCCAAGCAACAATAACCTTTCGAGCAACACAACTAGTAAAATTTTTCTTTCATTTTGGAAATAATTTATTTTTTTGAATTTCATAAAGTTTAAACATGTTTCCTAATTCGAAATTGGCGATGCTAAACAGAGATTTCTTCCCTCTATCAATATAGGACTAACAGAATTACATGACTTCATTTCACTCGACTTGCTCTAAAGCTTTGAAGAGGTTATTTTTTGTACTATAAAAAAATCTCAACTGTCATCGCAAAAAGGCATAGAAGTTCTGAATTTCTTCTCACCCTTTCCGTTCCATATGTTTGTGCGTGTGTGTATTTATGTGCAGGACAAAAATGCCTCACTATAATGAGTTCCGTACTCGCTCTAACGTGAACATGAAATCCCTTAACTTCTTGCACTCGTTTGCACTTATTTGTGTCAAGGTGCAAAGGTGTTAGTCATAGCGCGGCAAAATGCCAAAGCATTTAAGACATTACCTTCATAAATAGAAAATGCGCACTCACACGCATGCAAAGCTCATGCATAGAAATATGAACCTGTAAAAGCACGTAAACATTCACTCTTTGCACGAAGAAGACTTGAATGCTGCTTGCTTCCGTTGCTTTTGCCTTTGGTGGAGTGCAATGGCCAAAAAAAGAAAGGATGACAGTACTGTTGTTGTTTTTGCTTTTGTTGTTGCACTTCTTGTTTACAAATGTCGCCATTTTATGGTGAAAAGATTTATCGACTTGTTTTTGTTCAAATTCTTTTAACTCACACAAACGACAACCCAACAAACTCCCTGTAGGAATTTGAACTAGTGTCGTACTAGTACTTTACTAGTGCAAAAGCCACCAGTACTAGTTCTTTTCTATACCCCTGTCCATATAAAATTCTGTCGAAAATCAGTATAACATCTGTACAGGAAAGCACTAGTACAGTTTGCACCAGAACTATTCTAGTACTTTTCGATCCAATTGGGTAAATTTGCACCAGTTAAATACTGGTGATGTTTACGGGAAAAAGTTTACAGAATCGTGGATTTTTTTTTTCAATACAAAATGGAAATAAATATTTTTAATAAAAGAAAACCATTCGGTTGTGTATTTATTATCAATTTATAACGCTTCAATGAATGAATGCAATTATTCCACTGATCACTAGTATAGTTATGGTGCAAACTTACCCAAACATTGCACTAGTTCTTTTAGTACTGGTAAAAGTACTAGTTCTTCTAGGCAAATTGCTTAACAGCTTCCTAAAGGGACTTGCACACACACACATACACTGACACAGAGGTAGATGCTGGCATGCTCTCACAGAGTCATGCTAAAGCATGAATGCAACAACGCACAAATACCTCCTTTATATAATTTACGCATTTTCAAAGAGAAGGCAAAAATATTTCCAAATAATATTTTTTTTGTAATATTCCTTTAACATTTTCGGATTTTCGTTATTTTCTTTTATCCGAAATGCTTACTTTGTATGTCCTTGTCTTTTTGCGAAACTTAGGCAATAAATAAAATGCAGCAAAACCAAAAAAAAAAGAAAAAGCTAGCTGCAATTTGAAAGTCTTGAAGGTTTCACCATGACGGCATAAGCCACCCGAAAGTACAAGCCAAAAAAAAATCTTTTTTTTTTTTTAAGGACGAAGGAGCCGCATTTGTGATCTGCGAAGAGCAAATCTTGTTATTCCAGGGCAAATTACTTGCTGGAAAATTTGACTAAATAGAAAATGTTAAGCTCGAGAAAGAAAAAGAAAAGAGATACCAAGAATCTCTTTAAGAGCCGAGCACTGCTCCAATGATAACAAAAGGCCGAGAATATGCTTTTATATGAAAATTACATTTTGGCTCAGGTAAACTTTCAATCGTTGCTTTACTTTATCATCGTGACTTTGTCTTCCGCTTCCGGTTGAAAGCAAAGTAAAATAACTTTTTGCTAAACTCTTAGCCGGTATTCTTTCTTTGTTTTCCTTAACTAAGATACACCCGGCAATCTGGCTTCCTTAAAGTTCAGAACGGGTTTAATGCACCTTTTCCTTTTAGTGTAAATTTCAGGAAATTTCAAACAAATGCTTAGGAAAAGACAACGAATTTGAACTCATGCCCAAAGGCTTCGTTCAGAGAGCGTTTTAAATTTTCTTTTTTACTTTGTCTTTTGCTTTATGACAAAGCTTTCTTCAACTTATTCGAGGAAAAGTCCTTTCCTATTAGTGGAATTTAAATGCATCAATGTCCTAGGCTTGAGACAAAAAATGATTGAGCCTCTAAAGCTTATGCCAGAATTTTCTTATTCTCGTAATACGAACTGAATTACGTGCTTTTGTGACTAGCGACTGACACAGATATCGAAACTCTCAAATTTCATTTGAAAAAAATCTCGCAAAATCTATTTTTAGAGAAGTAAAGAGCCTTTTTGAAGAGACTCTGGAACTAGAGGTGTCCTTAAAACTACTAAAAGGTGTTTCCTTTGTGATGGTCACAGTTTTGGATTAAGTTCAGCATTTTAATTTTAGCAATGAAAAATAGGAAGAGATTCTCAGGAATGCCTACTTTGGAAAACGTTTAATAAAAGTTAGGCACTGAGAGAGCACAATTTTTGCTGAGAATGCCCATAAAAAAAAACTATTACGGGTGTGACCTATAGCCTTAAATTCCTAAATTCCAGAATTTTTTTAAACTGAAAAGAAAAATATCTAATCTTGAATTGAGGTACATTGTGACCAATAACTACTGTGCATACTGTCTCTATAAGTGTTGAATAATTTAGAAATCTGATATGTCTTCTTATTGTTTACCGTTTACAGTTTATTTGACCACTCTTACTTTAACTGTTCTAAGTAGTTGATTTAACTGTTGTTATTTCTCTCGGTGTAGTTCCTCCTAAAGGCCTCGCCCAGTTCGGTAGGAAATACCGGGAAAATTCCTAGGCTATTTCGCCGAGGCTGATCTAAATTTCAATTTGAGTTTGAATTTCGAAATGGATACTTATTTGTAGGTATTATTAAACCATTCTCAAAGTATTGCGACATCAATTGTTACTTTTCTGCGAGAAACAATGCAACTTCAATTATTTCTCCTAGGAAAGACTGGGCTTCGATGTTGCCTTTTTTGCCAAAGAAACACTAAAATATTATTCATACTTTTTTACCGAACTGAGGCCAGCCGTCAGAAATGCCGTGTGAAATTTGTGTCAGGAATTTTCTGAAATTTTTATTTAATGGAGTTTTTCATTCCTAGCCGAACTGAGGCCATTGCTTAAAGGAAGATTCATTAAAAAATGCAAAGTTTGACAAAAAAAAAAAAAAATCAAGCCTCAATCGAGTCTCCTCATAATACTAGTCTTTTCCTTATGCATAAATCTTTTGCTCAGTACCTTGGGCGATTGCGATCGTTACAGTCAGTCCACGTTATTTACAAAGCATTCATTTTTGTTTATGGCCTTTCAAAGGAAACTTTTAAAGTAGTTTTTCACTCAATTTTGTTTTTCCATTGTTTTTCTGAACAAAAAAAAAAACAATACATATGTACGTATGTATATAAAAAACTGACTCTCTGGAATGAAGTATTTTTATTGAGCTTTAACTTATCTCGAATGGTTGCTCTTAGGATTTTGTTTTGTCACTCAAATACAATGTTCCCGAGATTAGGGACTGTAAAATCCAAGCTATCAGAAAATCGAAATGACAAAAATCTTTTTAAATAACGATTCCACTTTCAAGCTGACATTTTTCCCCAGCAACGCGAACGTCACATAAATTACAAGTATTCATCGCCCATAAAATGAAGTTTACCTTCGATTCGATATCTCACAGTAAAATTGAGCTTGTCTTTGCATGTTACTCCTTGTTTAACTTGCATTACTCTTTTTGCCACCGACAATGAACGACTTTTTTACCCGATTACAAGTACACGAAATGTCAATTAAGTGATTTTACGATGCCATCAACAGATTTAGTACTGCCAATGAGCACGGATCTAACAAACGAAAAGTTCTGTAGTAAAGTAAAGGATTGAAAGGATGAATTTACAACCTCAGAAGTCGTTCATTGCACACATTCAACCGATCCGATCCCACTTAAATCAGTGTGAAGTGAAATTTAATTCGATTTGATTTTGATTCTGTTTCAAAGTACCTACCTACTTATTTGATGGCGTAATTTTACTTTTAAGGACTTCAAAACTATCCTTCGATTAACTCAAAATAGTTTAAAACTTATGTCAACACTGCCTGAAATATTTTTTGATTCTTCAATGCATAACTTGAAAAAAGTTGCACTTTAAATCATGAAAATCTAAAATGACGAACGGACGCGGCACATGCTGCTTTAAAGTGCAGTTCCTCTAGCTCTTCCAACTTTTATTCCCTAATGCGATGTCCTGCTTTTTCCATCAGCCAGTGCAACGCTAAGCATAACACTAGTAGGTACATCGGATGCATTAAGATTAAGTTCAGCTGCAAGAGGAAACACATCAAGAGCAGCTGTCACCGGATATCATATTCGGTTGCACATTTCGCCAGAGACGAAGACGCTTAGCTCGTTAGTACTGCGTTAGCGTATTTTTCATTTGACAATAAATCCTCAAAATCTTATAAATCCTCGCTTATGACTGAGCTATGCCGCTGTGAGCGCCACTCCTATTTTGGGAATAACCAAAGCGCATTTTCAAATTACATTCGAAAAAATCCCAAAAAAAAAAAGAAAACACAAACATTTGAACGAATACCCTTAGCCTTAGGAATGTGAAGAGCATGAAGAATTTAATGAACCACAAAACCTAGCGGGATCATTAAAAAGATTTCTTCTTTTTGGGTCATTTTAATCTCGTTTAAATTCATCTTTTCTACAAATTCATTTACTTTATATTAATACTTAAACAAATATGAATTTCTCCTTTAGCTTCTCGGATTAATTCCATTTGGGTGCACAGATGGAAACGAACTTGACAGCTTCGGCTTCATCAAGATGTTTGACTTAACTTAATTTATAGCTCTAATTAGGCATCAAATTCAATATTCGATATATGAATTTAATAATTTGAAATTTGATAGAATATTTATTTGAAATTGAAGAGTATGCAATTTAAATTTATACCGGACAATCTAGTGTAAAATGCGGTTTTATAGACGAGTGTAGCTTTCAGTCCAATTTGAAATGTGTTCAGAAACTATAAGCTTCAAGTGGAGAATTTATTGAGCCATGTCTATGGTTCTCCCATTTCGATGGTCTGCCATAGACGGTCGGACGGATCGAAGACAATTTGTGCTTTTTCAAATGCTTTCTAATATAGTTTTCTTATAGAAGTCCGTCTACATTAAATTCTTAATGTCTGTTTTAAAGACGCATAACTATGTACAATACTTAAGGGTGATATAAAAAAATTCTGCATGGATATCGAAGGAACTCAAAATTTAAGTCAAAAGTTAGACAATGAGTGTTATATGTAGCACAACTTAGGGAGCACCTCCAGGTCAAGATTCATTTAAAAATGGCTTTTATGTTCCCTAAAAATAGATTTTTAAATATTTTTTTAATGAAATTTGAGACTTCCGATCTTATGACTCATTTTGGGTAATTCTATGTGAGTCCTTAAGTCCCTCGGTAATGGAACGACGAGAGGCTTTTGACAGCAAATTTATGTTCATCACATGGACGATTTCGAAAGAAGCTAGCTTCGTAGTAAGACGCTGGCGTCATAGAAAAAATCGTTTTGATTTTGCTTACGAAATCGGCTAGTTTGCATGACGTCGCATAGTGTCGAGTCTCCATACATCCTGTGGCCAAAAATAGAAGGAGTTGCGCTAGAGCAATGAATTTTGGCATGTGCATTTATTTTGTTAAAATTAAGAATTTTTGAAAAAATTTTGAAAATCGAACTTCCTCACCCCCCACCACCCATGTAAAGGGGGACCCGAATTTCGCAATTTGGAGCCTACCGACTAGAAATTCGGAATAAAGATTACGATTGTCCCTCAAAGTTGGAAAAAATTAATTTCATAACTCTGCCAAGCCTACTCAAAGTTGGAAAATAGAGCAATTTTTGAATATTATTTATTTGAAAAATTTAAATGTGTGGATATTTAACACGATACGATTTTCAAAATTTTTCTGATTTTCAATATATTTTACTAAACCACACAATGCGCTTAAAACATTTATGCTTTTATAATCTCCAGCCCTTTCAATTAGTAACATTTCAAGATCAAGTGATCAGATCAAGTGAAAAATGATAGAGATATTTGAACCTTAACAAATCTTAAGCGTTGAATTTTAATATGAATTGTACACCCAAGGTATGCATGTCAATATTTAAGGCTAAACTTTCCTCAAAGTTTTAAGTATTTTCTTGTGACATTTTGTTCGAACTATGATGCATGATTAATATAATTTCGATATATATTTCTGATATCGTGGTTCTGCGGCCATATTTGAAAGAAAAGAAACGATTTTCAATATCGAAATGTTTCGATGCATACTTTTGGGGGACTCAATTTGAAGAGACTTCATACCAAACTTCGAAGGCAATTCAGCAACCCCAATTATATTGAATATTTAAGCTAATAGGACTATCTTCCTAAGAGTTCTGCAAAAAAAAATCTTTTCGAAAATACCACTTTTAATTTTTACCATTTTTCGCAGCACTTGCGACACTGTGCGTCGTAACGTTTGCGCGCGAGCATACTACAAACATACACGTCGCTGTAGTGAGCTTTTTAGTTCAATGGCGGAGGTACTTTAGTCTCAAAAGGAAATAAATAAGTTCCTGTTACGAGAATATGACAATTCTGGCATAAGCTTTAGATGCTCAATCAGTTTATGTCTCAAGCCCAGGACATTGATGCATTTAAATTCCACTAATGGGAAAGGACTTTTCCTCCAATAAGTTGAGGAAAGCTTTGTCATTAAAAATATCTATTTTCTTTCAAATCGAATCACGAAGAAAAAACGGAAATTTAAAAGACTATCTGAACGACGCCTTTGAGCATGAATTCAATTTGTTCGCTTTTCTTGAGCGTTTTTGTAAAATTTCCTGAAAATTACACTCAAAGGAAAAGGTGGATCAAACCTGTTCTGAACTTTAACCAAGCCAGAGTCCTCGGTTTATCTTAGTAAAGGAAAACAAAGAAATCGAAATACCTTTCACAAAATAACATCAAGTAGACTAAACATTCATAATTGAGTTTTAAAAAAAATTTAGCAAATGGACTTTTATTTAAAATGTTCCTCAAAGTCCTATGATAAAATTGTGATTATGGTCTTTGTTCTTTGCTTTGCTTGAATAGGCTTCAATCCTAGAAAAAAGAATATTTAAATAAATTCACTTGAATAGTTCAAGAGCGTCCTTAAGCTTATTGTCGGACTTAATAGACCTATTATTTTGTCCACTTTAAAAACTATTTTCATCGATTTCAGCGATTCAGTTAAAATTGATATTCAAACAGTAAAAAACAAAAAACCTCCAAAGTTGTGAATTTATGCGAAATCGAACAAATGACAATATTCACAAAATATTGAATGAAAAAAAAAAAAAAATTTCATTGCTTTTAAAAATTTCATTGATGGAAAACGGTATTGTTTTTTAAATTGTGAATAATTATTTTTAAAAAACGGTGTTTCGATTTTGGTTTATTTTAAATTTTGAAAAATTTTTTATTGTTGGAATTGAGATGCAGACGGCATTGTTATTGTTATTGTTGTACAGATCTAAGGACGATATAAATGCTTCACTTTAAATTGAAATGAAAACAAATTTATTAAAAGCTTTGTCACTATTAAATCATATTTAAATATTTAATTTGCGATTGCAAACAATGTTGAGCATTTCAATGGGAATGAAAATTGAAAATGAAACACTATGAATTTCAAATTTATTTAATTTGATTATTAGAAGCAGATATTCCTTGTTTTTGCTGCATTAATTTGACTTATTAAAGGCTTCAATGGAATGTCACACACATACGCACAAATTCAATTACTTTTTTGATTTTCACAATTTGGCATGGATTTCCCGTCTGTCCAAGTGTTGAACAGCGGGCCAGGAGCTTGGAATGATATTTTAAGTAATTTATTTTAGAATAAAAAGAATTAAAATTATATAGAGCTAGAAACACGACCGTAAGCCATCTGCTTTGGAAATACTATCTTGAGTGCTTAGACAAATCCTTGCTGGCATATGGCCGACGTTCATAAGCACTTGCAGAGCATACGTGGTGCTTTATTGAAAAGAAACAACATTCACCATAAACATGCACAGCATGCTCTCGGGGTGTATGTGAATGCGTGTCTGTGTGTGTGTATGTTTGTGGTAAAAGCACTCAACGTAATATCACACGCGTCCATGGGCAAACGAATTCTCGTGACCAAAGACACAAATTATGCCCACAACACACAACAGGATCGCCCACGAGCCTCTACCCCCAAATGGCCAAATGGCCAAGCGACCGAGCGACCGAGCTACCGAGCGACTGAGCGGCTGGATGAACGAATGAATGAATGAATGAAGATTTTTCATTTAAGGAATACAAATAATTTATTTACGACGTCGATGTCGACAACGACAGCAATTGACACAGACCGAGCGATAAGCACAACGACTACGCATGAAATATGTATGCAAGGGACATTGCTCCAGTTGGTACTGCGACAAAATCCTGCACTAGTAATCGGGGAAAAAATTTTTTTAAATAAAGGAAAAAAAGGCAAACACAAAAGAGGCACTCCTGCTGTAGCGATTGCGCAATTTTTCGGCTCTAATGAACATTCTGGAATTTAAAAGTTTTGTCTAAAAAAAAAAATAAAAGGAAAAATCATAGCGAGGGAAATATACTACAGAAATTTTCTTTTATTTTTGCTTAAATCCCAATCGACAGAGATGAAACTAATGGACGTCAGGGCTTAAGCCATTTTATCAACCGGGAGAGCTTTTACAAGATTGCACCGCTCAACTTTGGCATTGATGGAACGCCTGGAAAATGTGTTTGCATCGAATTTAGTTTGAAAATTCGAAATTAAAATCGAATAATAAATTGAGATGATTTCTTTTTCCGGGAGATTTCGAAGAGAAAGCTTCGAACTTTTTCAAAATTGAAAAAAATTTCTTCTTGAAAGGAAGTTGAAATTAGAGCCAATGCCAAAAAAGCCTCCCTCCTTTTAATGAATGCGCGAAAGCTTTGAATTCGTTTGAACATTCAGTATCCAAGGTTTCAATCATTGAGATAAATTCTTCATTTCACTTGACATTTGCTCCAGAAAATTCTAATTGCGATATATTAGCTAAGAACAAAGGAAATTGTAATAATCTACATACAAAGATTAATCACGCACACACACACAAACACTCACACACACGCACTTGATACCAATTTAATCTGAAGACATTAATTTAATATAGCTGGATGTATGTTGAATTCTTATCTAGTTACATCAAAGGCGAAAAGTTTAATTAGGGGGGCAAAAAAGCATTTCCGTCTCTCTTGAAAAATGGTTTGAGCGCTGCGACAATAGAGTCCTTCAGTCCCTGGGAGAAATAATTGAGAAACATCAAACCGAGTCATAGATTTTGTCTATGGATGCTAAGGTTAAGGTCATACACTGAAAGGAAAAGTTGAATTTTAATATATCCTTAAAAAAAGAAAAAAATCCAACATTTTTCTGCAAAAGTATGAGATTTCAAAGCCAAATTATGGCTCTAATTAAAGTCAGGCATTGTTGGACTAAGTTAAGAACTAAAATAAAATAAAAAACGAAATGGAAAAACTTCGAAGAATTGAGACAACAAAAGTCAGCCTTAGTTCAGGTGAGTTTTCTTCTTCTCTTGCCTTTATCATGGTACACATGAGTTCCGCTTCCGGTTAAAGGTGAAGAATACAAATATTTTGCTAATCTTTCATGAACTCTCGTTTCTTCATTGCTTTATTTTCTTGAGTCAAAAGTTTGACGCTGCACGATTCGCCAACGCTAAGTTACTTTTCATTTATTTGAATTAAAAAAAAAAAAATAATAAATTGTATCAAAACAAGGAAGAAAGCTTAGGTCGGTCAAACCCGAAAGGACTGGCACACCTTGTGTTCGGAACTTGAAGCTTTTTCATGCAGAATCGAGAAAAAATCTACAGTTTTGGGCGTGGCAGTAGGCATACGTAGCTCAAGTCCTTCACTAGGCTACCAAATATCAATAAAAAGTGGTGAGTGGCTCTGGGGTTACATATAAGTATTTTCTTCAGTAAAAATTTATTTAGGTTGTGGGCGTGGCAGTGGGTGAATCTTCCTATATTCTCCAATCATGCATACGTAGCAAAATTCCACTTAATTGGATTGGAAAGGCAGAGAGGCCTAAATCGATCCAACTTTCGATACTGATCTAGATTTTGATCCTTAAAGGCAATTAAGACGTATACGCTCAAAATCAAATATTACAGCAGAATGGTTTTTGTAAAAATGTTTTCATCGAGTCTAGGTATAACGGAGAAATTGTTTTAGCTGTAAAACCATAGTGGACAATTTTATAGCGATGGAATTTTGTGAGATGATGCAAATAACCGTGACCAAAAACTTCGATAAAAAGAAACAATGTCCCTTACGTATTTTTCGCCATCAAGCAATCATATTTATATGTCTTTATCTGCGGAGTTTGGTTCTAGTCGTTACAAGATCCTCACAAAACTAATATACTCTGCTGAAGTTGGGTACAAAAAGTTCACAAACGAAAACAATGCCCGCAAATCTGTATTAAAAAGGCATTTTCATTCCTTTGAAGCATCTGGCAAGTAATTCCCTTCTTTGTCTTCATTTCGACTTGAGCTTTTTAATAGTGAATAGAAAGGATGAAATAACCCTGCAAACATTCTGAGTCCAAAAAGAATCATTTGTGACTCCTAATTCGAGTCGGAGCGCTTGTAATGAACTCTTTTGAGAGTCTTAAAGAGGGTGTTTCCCTTCTTGCGAAGTTCGTCTAATAAGAGTCTGAAGTCATATACGAAAGGAGAGAATATTTGAGTCTCCTTCCGCACTCATATCTGACTCTAACTTCCGCTCAAATCAGAGCCATATATGACTCCTTCCGCGTCCATATTTATCTTTTAATTGAAAGAAAAATGACTGATTCTTTATGGGTCATAGTCTTTCAACTCGAGTTATGAGCTTCAATTTACGAATATATTCTTTTAGTATTCATGTCGCTTTAACTCAATCAATATTTTCCAAAAATATTCATAAAAAATTAATAATCCTGGATTAAAACACTCCTGAAGACTGTCATTTGAAAGTTTAAACCTTCAAAAAGTTTAAATTGGGTTAAAGACTGTGAGCCTAAATGATTCTGTGTTGTGTGAAAGCTCGCAAAATTTACCTTATGACCGTCTACTCGCGATTTCATGCAATCCACCAGACCTTTATCCATACTAAACATGCTTAATTGTAGTTGTATTTGCATTTGTTGTCATTATTTGGCATTTGACATTATGTGTGTGTTGTACTTGGAATTACCATTTTGGCTGATTATTTATAATGAGATTTCGGATTTGACGCTTTTATATGCAGAAGTGGCAATACGAAACGATGGCCTGAGATTAAACCATGCTTTAGGTGTATCTATTTGGACGTGTTGATGCGCATTTCTGTTTAAGTATATGTCAATTTAATGTGTCACTCTGTGTGTGTGCACGCGTATTCGTGTGTATGTGTGACCAACATCAATATATTTGCCGCTTCATTTGAATTTCAGAAAACCAATTGCGGCCAAAACGCCAAATATTAAATCAATCAAGCCAGCAAGCAATTCAAATTCAAATGCACCAAAGAGTAAATTTGCACTGGATTCGCGCGAGCACAGGCACGCACACTGACACACATACAGCACTCAATCGTGCACATAAGGATGTCGCTGATCAAAAACGAAGCATGCATTTAAAGGCTCAAGGGGAAATTGAAATTAAACTGATTTTGATTGAAGTTGAATTGAATTGAATAGAGAGAACGATAGAAAGAGGGAGAGAGAGAGAGAGAGAGAGCTTGAGAGGAGGAATATGATTTCCTTTGATCAGAATTCGGAATACAGGTACACTACGTCAATGATTTTAACTTCGATTATTTTCTCGTATTTTTCATTTGATTCAAGTTTTTCTTTCTGTTTGCCGCATTTGTCTCAGCTAGTTTCAATCATCGTAAGAAAAATTGATTGCAATTCCTTGCGACCTCGAATTTCGTATTTCTCTTTTCATATATTTTTTGTGGTTCTTTTTTTTGTTTTTTTTTTCGCCAAGCACAAGCGCACAAAACGCAATCGTGGATTCCAATATGAAATCAGTTGAAGTGCTTCGTTGGTTTTTTTCTAACGTTTTCCATTTTTCCTTTTTTTTGATTTTCTTTAGTTTTTTCTTTTATCTTTTTGGCTTTCGCTTTCGGCCTTGATGAGAATCTCGCAAACAATTCGTAGAGCCAAGAACTAAAACTATGTATATCCTAGTTCGTTTGCGTCCTTGCACTGAATTTCTTCTCCAATTGCCGATAAACGATTTTCTGCGCCACTGGAACATTTTGCGTTGCGTATACGACATGCTGGCCCATTTCTGTGGAGACGCCACGCGGTTGGGTGTTTAATGTTACGACTGTTCCGTACCCGAATCGCAGTAATTTTAAACCACAGCAAGTGAAGCCAGCATATACGGTAAAGTGTCCGTTGTAGGTACATATATCCATCGTTATCGCTACCGTCATTTTGACTGCGACTCTACGACTCTACGCTCTAAGCGGTAATTTAGAACAGTCTGTGCATCTATCTTCTTTGTTTTTGCGTTTCTGCTTGTGTCCGGAAAGTTCGTTATGGTCATATTTTTTTGGTATGAAAAATTTGAAAAGTCCTTTCGAGATGTATGTTTTTCTTATGACTCGTTCGGACAGAAGACGGAACGGAAGGGAAAGTGCTCTTGCAGGAAATCTTATCTTGGTTGAAAATGGACCGACGAAGCAAAAGTAATATATATACCTATATTAATAGTTTTTCCATTAATAATTGCCCTGTAATATTCTTTTCGTAACTCCTGATTGCTGATTGTTCATTCACAAAAAAAAAAAAAAAGCGGGCCATTGAAATCACCTTTAATATTTTATAAATTTTCTTTCATTTTAAAATGCATAAATTGCAAGAAAAACGTACGAAAAGCCTGCTTTTATTACCCTACATCCGCGCCTTTCAACACAAAACTTTACATTTTCTCTTCACTTTGAATGGCAGAGAAGCGTTTAACCGAAAAATTAAAATGCATTAAATTGAAAAGAAAACCCCGGAAACCGGAAACCGTAAACGCAAAACCTACAATCTTACAGCAATAACGATTTTCTCGATGCTCCAAAGGACTCGTACCGCAAACCGCAGTGGAAGGAAAACAAGAATGAAGGCATTGAAGCAAACAATCAATGAGGACACAATAATATGAAGGTACGTATTAACGAAGTCAAGTTATGCGTTCTTTAAAATAAAAAGAAAATTTAATTATTTCTTTAGAGGATGCAAACAGAAAGCCGGTTCAACGTTTAATCAGCAATGAGCAATAAAATTGAATGTTATGTTTCCAGGAATTCTGGATCGCTTAAAAAATTTCGAGCTTCTTAAGAAGCTTGGGAATTCCCAAGACATTCTTTTCCTTTTTATTTTTTTTAAATAAATAAATTGCTAAAACAGCATTTTTTCCAAGGACAAGGAAATGCAGTTTTCTTATAGACTTTGGTCTTCCAAACGCGACAAAAATATTTTAAGGATTTTGAATGGAAGCTTTTTTTTATTTTGAATTTTGAAAAAAAAGAATTTGTTTTAAAGAGGTTTCTAGATGTTTTTGAGGAAAGCCTGATTGATAATTCATCATCCGGACTCTATCCAAAAATTTTTCAAATTTTTTTCTTTTTCATTTCAGACAATCCTTGTAGTTTGAACTTCTTTTTAAAGGAATTGCTAACCTTTTAACTGATTTCATATTATTCATTTGGAAAAACAAGAAAACTCCATTACGTTCTTCTGTTTTATGGAGAGAAATAATCTTTTTTTTAAAGGATAAAATTGAAGCCTCAAGGTGGTCAATGAGGAAAAGAAAGCATCTAAAATGTAGTAGACCAACAAGTGTTTGGTGTTGAGTGGTGTTGAATATTTTATGGCCATTTTTTCAATGCTGACAAAAATGGTTTTTAAATTTTCATGATTTTCCAAGGATAATGAATTAGAAGCTTTTTCAAAAGCAAATCCATTATGTAACCTCTGTGTCGAGGGTATATTGCGTTTGTGTGTAACAACCAGAACCAGTCGAGATAGGCCATAAAAAATAAATATAAATTTGATAGAGCGTCACCAGGAGATTCGATTTATCCATGTCCGTCTGTCTGTCTGTCTGTATACAGTTTTCTGTTTTCGAAATATTTGAATGAAATTTAGAATTTGAGTGTATAAACTAGCCTACGTTTAGAATTCAAAAAATTTCTAAAAGTGGGCGTGGCCAAGCGGCGGTTTGCATAAAAAAATTTAACAAAGTCGTGTATGTGTTTCAAATTGAAACCTTAACTAATAAAACATCAATATTATATTTTTGAATTTCGATGGCCGAAATATAGAGTTTTTGCATTCAAAATCCCAATGTACGTTGTTCTTATAGCTCTGATAAAGTCTTCTCGTAAACGCAAAAAAACCCTTAACAAAAAAATTGGGCTTTAGAAAAAAGGAACCAGAAAATCCTTTTTTCGACAAACACAGCACTCACTAAAAGCTTCCCATATGCGATCCTTAATAAGACCACAATTAAAGTGACAGTGAATAATCGGACAAAAATTTTCTTTAGACTTCTCAATGGAATCACGAATTTCTAAGAAGGAAGCCCAACAGAATCTCCTGCTCGCAGATTTAATATGGGATGCAAAAAAAAAAGGACATCGATTGCCTTAATACGAATGAAAAGGCATTTAAAATGTGTGGATTTTTGGCTGCCGGGTTCGAAATTCAATTTCGTTTTTATTAAATTAAAATGCTATGCATTAAAAAAGCTTCTCGAATATTCCCCCAACACAAATAATTCCGCTTAATCTGACATGTTTAAATTTCATAAAATTCAATTCGACCGCTTCGCTTTGTGTGCCTCTCGCTCTCTAATGAGATTTGTTGGCAGCCTTTAAGGCTTTGCGGTTTTATTTTTATATTTTTTTATAACCTCTTTAAGAGCTTATGAACGTTAGCATCCAATGTACATACGTATTTTGCTACGGTCTGCAGTATTGCTGCAAATACTTTCGATCGATACAAATTGCCTTCTTCGTTGGAATTGTTTGCGTGCGGTTTTATTGCTGTTCTTTTTTTTTAAATATATTTTTTTTCTTTTTGTAAGCTCTTTTGAGAGGAATTTGCTTTTAAATTTAATCTGTAAATTGTGTGGCGAGGAATAACGCTACTTTTATCTTTCGCAGGCATCTTTTAAGCCATATTTAGGATTTCTATTGTCTCGCATAAACGCATTTCGGTTGAGTGCCAATTTTTTATTAACATAAAAATGAGAAGAGAAAATACGACTGCGGATATTTATAAACATGAAAGGAAGTCCGCCTGCCTGCCTGCACTCTAGGTTTCTTGTTAAAACAGGAAAGAAAAAAAATTAAGATGCTTTACTAGATTGTGCTCAAAAGTAAATATTGTATATTCCAAGAAATCCTTTAATATTTATTTTCAAGAATTATGTAACGCTCTTTCCATAGTGATCGCGATCTTTTCCCATTTTAATGACAGTAATATTTTAAACAATTTTCTCCTCTTTTTACAACTTCAGCTTACGTGTGCCTATTTGGAGAGCCATCCAGGAGGATAAGGAATTGAATTTATGTACAGTAACGACGCAGTCAGTTGAAAAATTTAGAACATTTTCTTTTGGTTGTTTTAGCAAAGCTCCTTATAACTTGAAATTCTTTCGCTATACGATATGGGTTTCACCCGATTTGGTGTAAGGGGCTATCTCCAATTCTGTCAGAAATGAAACAGAAATAAAAAACTTCATATAAAAACACTTCAGAAAATTTCTGATTCATTTTTGAAGCGCTAAAGCTAAGATCAGACTATTTGGTAAAATGCCAAATATTTGGTATTTTTCAATGTCAAATATTAGCAAATAGTGTGATATCCAAATATATTTGGTTGTATTTGGTGTTTGGTCGCGTTTGGTTCATATTTGAGCAAAGAAAAATACACCAAATATTTGGAGTTTTACCAAATAGTGTAATAGCGTACGTTCTGATCGCACTAAATATTTTGAGACTGTTTGATTGTGTTTGGTTATTTGGTCTGTAATTTTTCCTGCATAGCAAATACAGTCAAATAATTTTGATAGTTCGCCTGCTATTCATTTAATTTAATTGAGAATTGTTTGTAAAATGGATAATAGCGATTTAAGCGAGGAATTTTGTGATGTTGCTTTACCGAAAAAAAAGGGTAGAGGTGCAAAACCATCGACAAAGAAAGTGTTGGCTGAATGGAGCGACGACGGCATTTTAAAGCTTATATCATGTGTTGAGGAACGTGAATGCTTATGGAATGTTCAATTAAAAGAATAAAATTTGATCAAGACCACCATTCGCGAAATTTGCAAAAATTTGATTTTCACTATTTTGAATTGAGTATTTCGCAGCTAAACAAAATGTCCTCTAAGGGTTAAAATTTGATCAAGACCACCATTCGCGAAATTTGCAAAAATTTGATTTTCACTATTTTGAATTGAGTATTTCGCAGCTAAGCAAAATGTCCTCTAAGGGTTAAAACTTGATCAAGACCACCATCCGCGAAATTCGCGAAAATCTGATTTTCACTATTTTGAATTGAGTATTTCGCAGCTAAACAAAATGTCCTCTAAGGGTTAAAACTTGATCAAGACCACCATCCGCGAAATTCGCGAAAATCTGATTTTCACTATTTTGAATTGAGTATTTCGCAGCTACACAAAATGTCCTCTAACAGTTAAAATTTGACCATGACCATCATTCGCAAAAAATTTGTACTTAAATATAATTTCGAATTTGTGAAGCTAAATCGAAGCACAGATAATGTGTAGCTAGAACAACGAAAAGTGCTGGAATTTTTGTTAAGGTAATGTTTCAACATATTTAAGGCTGAGGAAAAGGTATGTGTGCAATCGGCTTAGCCGATGTAAACTTCTTTACTTGTTTTAATTTAATATTTAATACCAAATAATTTTCAAAAAAACACCAAATAAAAAATTTTGTACCAAACACTATTGTTCCAAATAGTGTGATATAGGGATAAATATTTCCCAAATGTGTTTGGCATAAATGTATTTGTTCATATTTGACTAAACAGAAAAATGATAAATATTTGTACAAATTTGAAACGTGTGTGATAGGGTTGTTTGTTGTTAATAACAAACACCCGTTTGTTGTCAAATAATAATCAAATAAATTTAACAAAATATTTGGTTTTTTACCAAATAGTCTGATCTTAGCTTAATTAATTTGAAATTTTTCCTTCAATACTTTCTTGAGTCGTTTAGTTGCAAAAAAAAAAAAAAAACCAAATTCCAATCCTTCTATTTATGAGTCAAAATGGTTTTTTTTTAAACTAACACAGGATTTAAAAAATAATAAATTGTCCAATTTCAAAGCCGTGTAACTTTGGTTTCTGTGAACCGATTTAAAAAATCTATAATCGTAATTGAGCGTTGTTTTTTCCTGTTTGAGCTCAAGTAGAAGGATTTTAAACTTTAATGGACTTTTTTTTTCAGGGCACGTTCTGAAATGAAACCGATAAATAGATAAATATATAAATTGTTATAACAACCTTATGAAATAATGATTTTCTTCAAGGAAGATTTTTTTGAAATGGCAATATGCCTTCTTCCAAATGGTTACAAAATTGATAGGTTCGAACACATTTTTGGCATGTCTTGGAGCAATTTCCTCAGGTCTGAGTTTCTTCGACCATATCTCCGTAAAATTTTGGTCGATCTTAGTTTCGTTGCTTTTCTTTGAAAGATAGTTTTATGACCAAAAATATCTGGGAACATAATGTATTTAAAAAATGAGATTAAAGCTGAGAAATTCTAAATTTTATCTTTGAAGTCGGAAAAATTTCATATAAATTTTTTTTTCCAACTTTCAATCCGCTTGCGCGGTATGAAGATGCAGCTTATTTGAATTTTTTTTTACACAAAATTATTTTTTATACATAAGGAAACATAATTTTACTATTCCAACGCGATCATACAACTTTCGTAAAACGACCCAGCCTAGTGTATATACTAGCCTACGTTTAGAATTCAAAAAATTTCTAAAACTGGGCGTGGCCAAGCGGCGGTTTGCACAAAAAAATTTAACAAATGTCGTGTATGTGTTTTAAATTGAAACCTTAACTAATGAAACATCAATATTATATTTTTGAATTTCGATGGCCGAAATATAGAGTTTTTGCATTCAAAATCCCAATGTACGTTGTTCTTATAGCTCTCATAAAGTCTTCTCGTAACGCAAAAAAACCCTTTACAAAAAAATTGGGCTTTAGAAAAAAGGAACCAGAAAATCCTTTTTTCGACAAACACAGCACTCACTAAAAGCTTCCCATATGCGATCCTTAATAAGACCACAATTAAAGTGACAGTGAATAATCGGACAAAAATTTTCTTTAGACTTCTCAATGGAATCACGAATTTCTAAGAAGGAAGCCCAACAGAATCTCCTGCTCGCAGATTTAATATGGGATGCACAAAAAAAAAGGACATCGATTGCCTTAATACGAATGAAAAGGCATTTAAAATGTGTGGATTTTTGGCTGCCGGGTTCGAAATTCAATTTCGTTTTTATTAAATTAAAATGCTATGCATTAAAAGAGCTTCTCGAATATTCCCCCAACACAAATAATTCCGCTTAGTCTGACATGTTTAAATTTCATAAAATTCAATTCGACCGCTTCGCTTTGTGTGCCTCTCGCTCTCTAATGAGATTTGTTGGCAGCCTTTAAGGCTTTGCGGTTTTATTTTTATATTTTTTTATAGCTTCTTTAAGAGCATATGAACGTTAGCATCCAATGTACATACGTATTTTGCTACGGTCTGCAGTATTGCTGCAAATACTTTCGATCGATACAAATTGCCTTCTTCGTTGGAATTGTTTGCGTGCGGTTTTATTGCTGTTCTTTTTTTTTAAATATATTTTTTTTCTTTTTGTAAGCTCTTTTGAGAGGAATTTGCTTTTAAATTTAATCTGTAAATTGTGTGGCGAGGAATAACGCTACTTTTATCTTTCGCAGGCATCTTTTAAGCCATATTAAGGATTTCTATTGTCTCGCATAAACGCATTTCGGTTGAGTGCCAATTTTTTATTAACAGAAAAATGAGAAGAAAAGTACGACTGCGGATATTTATAAAACATAAAGGAAGTCCGCCTGCCTGCCTGCACTCTAGGTTTCTTGTTAAAACAGGAAAGAAAAAAAATTAAGATGCTTTACTAGATTGGGCTCAAAAGTAAATATTGTATATTCCAAGAAATCCTTTAATATTTATTTTCAAGAATTATGTAACGCTCTTTCCATAGTGATCGCGATCTTTTCCCATGTTAATGACAGTAATATTTTAAACAATTTTCTCCGCTTTTTACAGCTTCAGCTTACGTGTGCCTATTTGGAGAGCCATCCAGGAGGATAAGGAATTGAATTTATGTACAGTAACGACGCAGTCAGTTGAAAAATTTAGAAATATTTTCTTTTGGTTGTTTTAGCAAAGCTCCTTATAACTTGAAATTCTTTCGCTATACGATATGGGTTTCAGCCGATTTGGTTGTAAGGGGCTTCTCCAATTCTGTCAGAAATGAAACAGAAATAAAAAACTTCATATAAAAACACTTCAGAAAATTTCTGATTCAGTTTTGAAGCGTATTATTATACCCGACACATCTCTGTGTCGAGGGTATACTTGCGTTTGTGTGGATGTGTGATAACACCCAGAACCAAGTCGAGATAGACCATACAAAATGTATAAAGAAATGATCATGCGTCACCAGGAGATTCGATTTGAAACATGTCCGTCTGGTCGCAAGTCCAGTTATCTTATCGAAGAGTTGACCATAATCTCGATAAAAATTTGGTACGCGTGCTCACGGGAACATTGAGCAATGAATCAAGTTCGAGAAATGGACCCGATCGGACCATTTTTGGGGTACCTCCAGTACGTAGGGAATCTGTTACGAAAATCATCAAAATCCTGCTACAAAATTCGAAGTTTTTCAGAGATATGCAAGATGAAATTTGATAGTTGAAACATACTTGAAAGTCTAAAGTTATTAACAATTTCAAAAAATTGGAAATTAGTGGGTTTGT
Source organism: Chlorops oryzae (assembly GCA_020466095.1). Classification (NCBI taxonomy): domain Eukaryota; kingdom Metazoa; phylum Arthropoda; class Insecta; order Diptera; family Chloropidae; genus Chlorops; species Chlorops oryzae. Next base: position 35,277,689 of record CM035808.1, read on the forward strand.
GGCAAAGGGCGTGTTTTCTATAAGAAATCTCAACAAACAGTCGGTATAAGGAAGGCCCCTTATGGCTCTTAAACAGCTCTTAATTAAATTTTAGAACATGTGTCGTTTGTGAGCGGGTATCTAATTCCGTCAGGCTCCGCCTGACTATAACACCCAATTATACTTGCTTATAATGCAGCTTTTCATTTCTAGCAGAGCTAATTAATTTGAAATTTTTCCTTCAATACTTTTTTGAGTCGTTAATTTGCAAAAAAAAAGAAGCCAAATTCCAATCCTTCTATTTATGAGTCAAAATGGATTCGTGCGCTTGATCAGAGAATTTGACAAAAATTTTTTTGGAAGGCAAAAGCCAGCAAACGCATTAATTATGTTCGCATTCAAAAACTTTCGTACTTAAAAACTTTAAAGATGATTTCGAAAATTTTGAACTTCAACTTCTATTCAAACAACAAATCACATTTGTGGGTTAATAAAAGTTGACGGCAGGTGCAAATACCGATTAGAAGCAATCATTGTCGAAAATTCACAGCTAACCGAAAACTTTCGAGTGCTTTTCAGGCTGACGAATGCCAAAGAGCAGAAAGCCGAAGGGCGAAAGCACACGAAAGTCCTTAAATTTAATTAAAGCGACACTCGAAAAATGTGGAGCACACTTTATGGATTTTTGTCATCACGGCAGCCGACTTCATTTATCTTAGTCAGCGTGTCTCGCAAACCGACTGGCATCTGGCTAAAACGGAAATGATTTTAATTGCTTCTCGCTGCAGCAGCAAATTGCAACGCATTTTACGAGAAGCAAAGTGATTCCGCTTCATTGAATCAGTATAGCGTCAAATTACCCATCCAGCCACCCACACACTTAACGCCCCAAGAATTTAACATGCAATCATTGCCCTTTACATGCCAACAAGGCACTCTGAGACCTTAAGCCATCGTCAAGCATGAGAAACACTGCAAAAGTATCTTAATTTAAACTAATGAGATATGAATAACTATCGGGGGAAAAAATATGAGTATTTATGAAAAGTAACGAACTTATATATCTGAAAATGGGTACTCGTTTCGGTTGTAGGTTAGGTAAGTGTGGCTGCCACCAAGGGTGACACACTTAGACACCAAATGGGCTCGTTGTGATACCACGCACAGAGACCGACCGTTTCGGGTTTGACGCGTATCGATTGTGCAATATCTTTATAAAGTATGGTGATCACCTCTTACCACCGTGAGGAGATCTTAACTTCTTCTTCTTCCGTTTTTAAATATCCCAGCCTATTCCGAGGTCAACAAGTGAGGAGATCATAGGTTTGGTTTGGTTAGGTTAATTTTGGTTAGGTTAGACTTGGTTGGGTTAGGTTTATCGGACTGTCTTATGTTGACTCACTTGGAACCTAGATCCGTTGCGATACCATAGTGAGGTGAACACCTATGTATCTCTAAAACCTATTTGAGCTAGCTACAAAGCAAGCTATTTGGGTAAGAGTTACGAAGCCTCAGTCCCTTGGGGACTGAATTACATAGCTTCCTAAATAAGAGAATCTTCTACTTGAAAACGCAGGGCATTGCAGTAAAAGGTGTTGTGGTGATTCTTTTTGATTACCTTTTCGGCAGTATCTGCAGTAAAGGGATATCGTAATTTGTAGTATCAACGCATGAGCACCCAATGGAAAGTGACCAGTAAATTCCGACTACCGCGGATAGGTTGGATCGGGAGAGCCGTACTAGCTCTTTTGATCTTTTATGGTTTATGAGGGGCCAAAAAACTTCGGCTTTAGAGCATATGGGTCCTAATGACCACCTTTCCGCGAATTGCCTATTTTCCCATTGGTTTAACCGGAGCCGACATACTACTAGAGGTATACCTACACTTTCTTATTATCTTTACACATTCAAAAATTCCAAAAAAAAAAAAAATCAGTAACTATTCTACTCGATTAATCAATTTCAGCATAGTCCCCAACGCACAGTTGATTGAAGCAAAAAATTTGAGCTTTGATAGGGCTCGAATTCGAATCCAGGCAGGCTCATCAGTCATGACTTTAAGAGATGTTGAATACCTACTTATTCATTCGTTTATTTCTTTATGGATAGTTCAATTGTCTATGAAGCTGAAGTTATTAATTGAAAAAATTTATAAATGGAAAACATTTCTTCTTCAACTTTAAAAGGACACCGCAACTTGCGGGCGCTCACACAACCTTACTTCGGAGTAACGAGCAATTCAATGAAATATATAGTTTAATTTCAATTCAACACTTATTCACAGCTACTTACTTGTTATAAATGAAAGCACAAGAATCATATCTATCGCCACTTGAAACCACTTCATCTCATTTCCCTCTGCTTTTTGAGTATGCGTGCTTCGACGAGGCGGGACAGTAAAAGACCAGGCTAGAAGGGATGTTGATACGATGCGAAGCGGTTCGAGAGGAGACCAGGCGATTCGAGTCGAGTCAAATCGAATCGCGTCGAGTCGCGCTGAGCTGAGCTGAGTCGAGGTTCAGGCGAAGGTGTGTGCGCGCGTGTGTTTGTGCTCGACGTTGTTTAATGGTGGCCCAGGCAACCGAAGCCCCGCTTGGATATAAATCTGGCTACGAAAGAACTGATAACCACGTCAAGAGTGTTGGAACACGTTGCTTCTGACGTCGTTGTCGGATTTCTCGCCACCGATATAGTGATTCGCCTTTCGCTCTCGAAAGTTTGTTTGCAGCAGCCACGTTGCTGGCAGATTTTATGATCGTGCCCCGACGCGTTACTTTCAACTTCTTATCTCGCATGCAACGCTTCCGTAGGTATATAAAGAGGAATGACGTTGTCTATACGCTGCGGTAGCTACTATCTACGAGTGGTATTGGTGATTATGGTGGCACGAGTATCTTGACTTCGGGGACTTCTACTGCGACAGCAAAGAATAGACTGACAGTGGTAAGCCCCTTCAACCACGATACTGCTGCGTCGTTGGCTAGTGACGTTATTTTCAATTCCCTTTCCGTTTCCGTTTCCGATGCCGTTGTCTTTGGCGTTAGCGTAAACGTAACCGTAACCGTAGCCGTTACCGCTTCCACTATCACTACCACTTCCGCTTCCGCTCACTGCGGCGTCGGCTTCCGTGTTTCCTGCTAGCCCCTTCTTCTTTATGAGCCTTTATGAGCGTATTTTCGTCTGCTTCATATTCGATGTCATTCGCAATTGCATTCATTTGGGATTATTCCAGATTGTATTTTAATTTATATTTTTTAATTACTCCTTCTCTATTTCGTGGCGGTCTTTCTGCGAGTTCGGTTTTGACACGCGGTTCCTAGCCAATGTGCATTTCCTTCTTCATGGCGTTCATGATGCGCTGCTGTGCGATTCGTGATTGCTACAAGTTTGCTTTATTGCTTTCGCGAAGGAAATTCGTCTTCTTTTTTTTCTTGTGACTTCACTTCGTTCGATGTTTTTACGGATTTCATTCTCTTTCTTAAGACTCGGTCTCAAAACTCAATAAATATTTATCGTTGCCTTATTTCTTCGTATTCGTAAGTCGTCTTCCTCTTCGTCGACTGTGCCTTCGCCTTCAAAATATTCTTCTTTTTTGCCCTTATAAATATTCTTAGGAGGATTTTGTTGTTGTATTTTTGTATTTCTTGGTGGCAGCTTTCGGTTCTCTTCGACAGAAATTACTTTTGCAATAATTCTGGTAAAAATCCAGTTTGGCAGTTAAGAGTTTTAATTACTGTCCGTCGTTGCGTTGATGTTTTTCCGATGGTGTAATCAAAAATGAATGGCATCTGGAAGAAAGATAAAGCAAAATTTAATATTTAATATTTTTTTTTTATAATTTTAATCAATTGCATTTGTGGGAGAAAAGCTTTTTATTTAACTTTTATATGCAATTATAAGGCATTTGAGTGGCTTTGATGAGCTTTCAATTTGTTGATGTTGTCGTTTTTTTTTTCTTTCTTAATTTTCCTTTGGGGAAACTTTTCAATGACAAACATTTTCTAAATAAATTTTATTAAAATCTCTTTCATGTTAAACATCAAAGCGCTTAAAGTATACTCGTTGTATAATGTACATGGATAATATTAAATGGTTTTAAATTAGCTCAAATGTATGAGCCTGAATGTTGCTTATCTGGAAAAAAAAAATCCCTCAAAGTATGCTTCAAAAAAAGTAGGCGACACGTAATAACCAAATATTAGAAAAAAAAAAGGATAAAAAGAGTGACCTGAGTTCCTATGAAGGCGAATAATGACAATTTGGTTACAAAGCCTTTGGACAGGCCCGTATTCACAGCTCCAGTGGCGTAATTGGTTAACGCACGGTACTTATAATCAGTAGCTAGTGTCGAAATTCATGAGCAATGCCGGGATTGTGAGTTCGAGCCTCACCTGGAGCAGGATTCTTTTTATTTTTTTTCAATTTAAAACAATTTTTTTTTTTTTTTAAGAAATGGAATACAAAATAAAAGGGCTTTGTAGGATTGCCCTTGGAGAACGAATAGAGGGGCTAACATGTATCAAAAAATTTTTAAGAAAAAAGATAACAAAAAACAACAGTAAAAACATAAAGGATTCATGCATTAATACGTAAAAGAGAACATAGGCATTCAAAAGGAGGCTTTTCAAAATTTGCAATAGGTTATCTTTAACACTGTGGCTCTGGGATAGCGTAGGAGATGCGTGCTATGCTCTTGATCCCGGGGTCCGAGGTTCGATTCCCGGCGAAACGAGTGTAAAGTTCTAAGAATAGCATTGACTTTTCGAAAATCGCATGTTAGGGGCACACTATTAAAAAAGACACACACTCACACAAACTCATAAGAAAACCTTTCGTCGTATCACAATGGGTATCACTCCAACATAGGTACATACATACACTTAAATGCTATTTCTACACTAGTTGCCATACCTCCATTGCTTCTCAATCGATTTTGATGACATTTTTACTTACCTATTTAAACTAACAGACTTTTATTTGAAGTAATTAAAATAATTTTAGGCAATTTTTTGTGGTCAAAATTAAAATTTGAATCTTTTCAAATGGGAAAAAAATCTTTTAAAATTCCAGTTTTTGCATCATTGGTTGTTTATAGTTCAAAAACTAAAGTATCGATTAAAACAAGTGTTACATCACTTTAAAGGGTAGGTACTCGTATATTATTGGCTTTTTGATAATATTTTTTGGTTTTCGTCACAATTAACAGTTCTTGAGTCTTAAGCAAGAAATGAAAAACTGAACAAAAAACTCGTTTTTTTGCATATATTTTAGAAACTTTGGGAAAATAAATGGATGCCATTTTTGAGATCAGCAATCCCAACAATTACTTAAGATCTCAAATATTTGACATAAATATTTACACTAATGTTATCGAATGTACCAACATTTGCGGCCGACCACCTCATTTTGGAAGGTTGATTAGCACCTAAAGCCCTTTTTTCGGTTGTTTGCCTTATTTTAACATTCTCTGTTCCATAATTGGTTGAGATACCTTTTTTCGAAGCGAGAGTATATGGGCTCGACTCCCAGCTGAGGTCGTAGACCTTTGTGTAATTTTTTCAGTTTCTGTTTCTCTTTGTTTCCCATTATTTGCGATATCACAAGGAGCCCATGTAAGGACTTAGTTTGTCACTCTTAATGGTGGTAGCCACACCAACTTAACATAACCTTGCTTATTTTATTGAAATAAAATGTAAAAAATACAGCAGTTTGTAAAAGCTGATTAAATTGGTAATTTTTAAATAAAATAGAATGAAAATTTAAATGTACCTAAATTTAAAAAAAATTCTCGATTCACTCCAGTAATATTTAAATTTTCCCCTGTGAACACCATCCAAATCCCCACCAAAAGACCGCCTTATTATTAATTTCGCCCAAATTACTTTATTCACACACTCGGTGGCGACCGCCTACAGGTTGGGAGCCACTGGACAAGGCTCTGAGTATAAATAAAAGCACTAGCTGAAGCGCACACTGAGCGAAAACTACGATTGTGTAATTAACAACGATTTGTAGTATACTACGTCCGTATACGGACTATATAACTATAGTTATTTTACAGCAAAACTCTAGCACGGACGTATTGAAACATGACTTTCACAGCCATGCGTATTCTTAAGGAGCAAAATTCACTTCACACTTATTTAAAAAACTTATAACAAAAAACACGAAAATAGTTTTTATTTGACTTTAACATATTAACATAAGTCCCCGCGAATCAGATTTCTCCGTGGCGTACGGGTAGCATTTTCGCTCAGCAATACGAAGGTCTCAGGTTCAAATCCTACAGCAGGCGAATGAAATGTGTGAAAAGTGGGAATTTTTCAAGTAAGTGGAAAAATATTAAAGGCATAAAAGAGCATTTAGAATTAAAAAGCTAGCTCCCAGCCATAAATTAAGCGGTCCCATTCCCTATCCGGGCTTTCAAAAATAATTTTTTTTTTTGCATTAAATGTTTGTTTTAAAGCTTTTTATTCCTGCAAGGTTTTTAAATATTATATACCTAAATGTTAATAATGTATTATTTGTAAAAAAAAAAAAAAAAAAATACGCCGCCTGACTGGGGATCCAACCCACCGACATGGGATTTGCTACTACTTTCGTATTTAAACTTTTTTACTACGCTTGTGGTTATTTGAACTACGTCCGTTAATAGAGCCAAATAATTGCTGTTCGTAGTTAAATTTTTGTTATTTTTACTACGATTTTTAGCTCAGTGCAGTAAACGACGAGTTCCATAAAGCCTTTATGATAAAGGGGCTGTGATATTTTAGTATTCCATTTAATAGAACGAAAATGACAACTGACCAAGAGATCTAGTCGTGGATGTAATGAAATGTGCGGGTGAATATTTCTCAATTACCTACACTCCAACGTTGTATGACAAGAGAGCACTGGTGAATTTTGGTCTAATCGGGAAGTAGTTGGCATTCCATCAGAGTGATAGATTTTTCTAAAGGAAATATGTTGAATTCTCATTGGGGGCTTCCTTTCAAGAATCCATTGGAGGAAATTTAAAAGAATTTGTAATACATACAACGGAATCATTTATTTATTTTTAATGCACCAATACTTCCGCTTAATCAGATAAGATGAACTTAAAATTCAATATGCAAAATTCTGCGTTTATAATTAAATTCAACTCAAATGAATTTATATTGTTATTTACGTAAGGTTTTTTGTAATTTTTACAATCGACTGCGGTTGTTCTTATTAAAAACGTTGAGCGAACCCACAAGCGACAGCCGTGGACAATGTCCATAATTTCGAGTACTGTTCACCGCGTCTGCCACTGTCGGTCGCAAGGACAATTGCTTAACCACATTAACGGTTAAAATTACTTACAATTGCTCGAGCTGATTTAAAGCTGAAGCTGCACACAGCCTCACGCCAACTCACACCAGCTCACACCCTTGAGCCGGATTGTGTGGAGGATTTTTTTATATATTTTTTTTTATTTTTATTTTTTTTCCCACGAACTGAACTCGAATATTTTGGGATGTCATTGCATGGATGTTTGCCTTACACGATTTATGAAATGTTTACGGTTATTTTTATTTCTATAATCTTTTTATTTTAATTTTTATTAATTTTTTTTTTTCATTTTTTATAAACGCAAAAGGCGTTTTTGGCATTATTCCGGGCTAGCAGGATTCGCAAAAATGGAAGCTCAAACGAAGTTGAAAAAATGCAGATTGCAAAAATATAATAATAAACATCGTAGCTGCCATGCTACTGTCACAACGTGCCGTGCCGTGCCGTTTCCATGCCGTTCCGCACCGCACCGCGCGGTCGCTGCAAACGGAAGCGAATGCAATTCTTGGTGGGCGGAAAGGCACGAAAATTTTCTAGCACGCTCATTTCTCTTATGCCCGCTTCGCGTGGAGAATGCCAGCGAAGCATTTTTGCATTTTTGAGTTTTCGCTATTGTGTTGGCACAAACCACGTACGTCCTTCGGGCGTCTTAACAACGGAGCCAACAACAACAACAATTACAACAAAAGCAACAACAACGCCAGCAATGCAGAAAGGAGAGAGAAAAGCAAAAAAGACTGGCAATGAATTCGTAGGAAAATATGGATGACAGACAGTACATCAGTCGGGTTGTGATAGTTACAGCGCCGGCAACTGAATGGGAACGAGCATAACGGCATAAAAAAATGAAATAAAATGAAATAAAATAAAGTTAAAAAATAAAAAACAAGTAAAGAATTTTCCCACTTAAAGAAATTCAATGATAATATCATTGCTCCCGCCTGCCACCATTGCTCGCCGCTTCGTTGCTTTCGCAGACCCATTGCAGCTGAGTTCTTTGCGAATTATTGCGAGTATTACGGTATTAAGAGCAAGTCGTGCTGAGTCGGAGTGCTTTGCTTGTGTGCGAGATACCGCACCGCACGAGTAATCGGCGATACAGTCGTACAAAACTTCTCAGATAAATAGTGCAGATTGGCAGCGCTTTTGTGGTTACTTTCCAGGCGATTACGTTGGTGCCTGCTTAGCGCGTTAAAAAAAAAAAAAATTTTTTTTCGTTCATCTCTCTTTCTATCGCTCAGTCGGTTTCTCTCTGTCTCACTCACTATCCCCTCTGACTTCCGGTGAGCGAAATGCTTGCGGCATTTCAGTTTGCTTGACAAAAATTTATTTGATACAATTCAACTAACTACCAACACCTTTCAAAACAGACACACAATTCTGGCGCGGACACGTCGACAGTGGAGCTATTGTATGCACTGCAGCGGCTGAGCGTCAAAACGTCAAATGGGCGACGCGCACAATGAAGCGAATGAAGGCCGCAGGACATACCTACTCGTAGTAACTACTTTTTGAGAGAGAACGAAGGAAAGAATTTTCTTTTGAAAAGGATAAAAAAAAGAGAATGGAAAGCGAAATGTTGGCGCATGCAAATATAAGCAAAAAGGAAAGCAAATTTCGAAGGAACCGACTGAAGAGGACGACTTGGAAGCGATTTTGTGGTAACGATTTTTAAATGGATTTGTGAAAGCGCTTAGTTTTTGATGCTGATTGTATGCCAGCGGCGACCGAAAGCATTCTCAGCTCTGCGGCGAGAGGTGATGTTGTCTTTGAAAAGGACTTTATCTTCTTTCTCAACTTGGTTAAGATAAGTTTTAACAACTCGATGCTTTGTTTCCCGAACTCTTTCGACACGAATCCGATTTACTCCTATGGCTGAGGCCGCTTGGCTCGAATGATGAAAAGCAAAAGAATCTGAAAATGCAAAGCAACATCAAGGGTTCTTTCATCGCTGCTGCCTCTACTGCTGTCCTTCCGCTGCTGTCGAGGAAAAACTTTATTTGGAATTCTCTGGCGGCGGAAGGATGTTCAATGAGTGTTCTCATTAACTCTCTGAGTGTTGACAACTTTTAATACCATTGAAATAATAGTTTTCCTTCTTTCGATCAAGAAAGAATTATTAGACAAACCGGATTCTTCGGTGGTTTTACAGAATCAAGAAAGCTTAAAAAAAGTTTTCGAAAGTATTAAGACGAAGGGTTGAGAACAAAGTAATTGCAAGTGGATGTAGCTTCAATTAAAATAATAATATAAGTATATATTATTAAATTATTTAACAAATGAAATGAAACCAATTGTAATGAGTTCTTCTTCGGACAGAATTGCCCGCCCAGGTCAGGGCCCTTTGAAAATAAGTAGAAATAGAATAAAAACAACCAAGGGTGTTATAGTCAGGCGATCCTGACAATAGAATATCCAACAGACACTTATTTCAATAATTTAACTATCAAAGTGTTTAGGCATATGGGCCTTACACTTTTTTAAATTTCTTTAAGAAACCGCCCATTTCAGCCCAATTCTTCAATTTTTCTGGGATTCCAACGGACCTTATATATCGCTTTAATTCTAATTTCATTGAAATATTTTCAATAAATCCGCTTTTGAGGCACTTTTCTTTGGATTTTCTTACGACCCTAGACTGACAGTACCCTAATAAGATCTTCAAAATTTTGGGGCTTCTGGCTTCAGGACTATCTGCCCACTTCTCGTTTAATCCCTTTTATTTCGGTGTACAACAATCTTCTCAAAAACCCTTTATCCACTCCCACTTCTCAAATCCGTCTCTTGAAACTATTCACTTGCCTAAGTCTAAACATGTATCAAATTCCAAGTTCATCAAAATTTCTTGAATAAACTCAGTTTTAGACTCTTCTTGATTTTCGTACGACCCTTACTGCGAGGACCCCTAAAAATGTCCACGTCCTTCTCGAACTCTTTCTTACTCATGTCTCCCTCCGCATACCAAATTGTAATAACTAATCACTTCGATAAAAACTGTATCACAGACAGACGGACCGGACAGAGACGAGACATGCTAAATCGAATTCCTGGGACGCTGATCATTTCTATATAATTTTGTATGGCTATCTCGATGGTTTCGGGACTCTACACACAACCAACAAAGCAAATATACCCTCGACACTTTCGTATAAACCAATGTTTTCAGTATTCCGACAACAAAAATTGTCCAACAAGAAAAAATAATCAACTAAATGTTTGAAGGTGTAATTTTGTAAGAAAACCCAAGATCACTGGAATGTTTAAAATGATAGAAACTCATACTACTAAATATGGACATTCTTTAATTTTAATTTTACAGAAATATTATCGAAACCCCTTATTCAACACATAGCAATTTCAAAATCATTGAATATTTACACAATTTAAGCGCAAACAGAATTAATAAATCTTTCAAAAATTTAGATTTTTAACTTTTCCATTCTTGAATTTTCTTTCGGATCCAAGAGCGAAGTACCAATAAATCTTCTTGCACCGCCCTTCTCGGTTATTTCGCCCTTTCGCCACAATTCAAAACGTCTCACCCCTAAATCCCCTCTACCCACATTGATCCCGATACTTCTACTGCATTCCCGAGGAGGATCCTCTGCTCGTTTATCTTCGAATAAGAAATTACCATATGTCTCATTTTCAATGACTATCCCACCCTCATCATCCTCATCATCTCTCTACTCTTATCACCTTCACTCTATTAAGAGCAAAACGATTGAACTATGCACACAAAGACGACTTCTGGCGTGAAGAACATCGCATAAACAATGTCTGCGACGTGTCATTCTATAAAATTTTGTTGACCTATTAATGGTTTCGGGATTTCATCCTTGTGAAGACGAGGGAAGAAAATCATACCTACGCTACTTATATGGCATTGTATTTTCCATTATTGGGTAAACAAAACGAATAAACGACATAATATTTAAAAAAAAACTTTTAAATAAAATACAAGAATACCTCAAGTAAAATGAATGAAAGCAACCAAATAAATCGAATTATTAAACGAAAAAGATATCAAATGATTAATTAAATTCCAAACAAATACACACTAATCATACCCAAAGCAGAATAAAATGAAAGTTTCAAATTCATATTTTTATATTCATTTAAGTTTGTCCTCCCACCCAAAATTGCACCATAAGCCTGCGGGTTATTCTTGCAAGAAGCAAAACGTTCATAAAGGGTTAAATTGATGACAAATTTTAAGAACTTCTGAAGTTCGAATAAAGAAAAAATATGTTCGATATTATAATGATAATCAGCATCAGCATTATCATCATCGTCGTCTTTATCACTTCATTTTTTAAGAGCAAAACGATTTAAGACTTTGCCTGAATAAACTCTTCTGCCGTGAAGGACCGAAAAAATTGTCCATTACAAACTTCAGTGCTAAATGAAGAGGTTATTTTTTGCAAGAAAACAATGACTACCTACATAAATGGTGCATTCTTGCATCGTTTGGGGTATAAACGAACTTCGACATTAGATCCAAAAGCGAAGACACAAAAAACCTTATAATTTACCCAACAAAAGATAGAGAATTTGCAGGAACTAATGGAGAGGATCTCTGTTCATTGAAAGTAAAAGGAAATTACATTATCAGCTTTTCCAATAGAAACTGAAAATGGAATATATTATATATCCTTAATTTAATGAGTTAAAAGACACATAATGCTATTCACAGAAGGCGAAACGCATTGAAGGCTGTTGTTGTGACAACACTTTTAAGAACTTCTGAGTTTGATGAGTTATTTTGAATTATTCGGAAGCATAAAAATGAGTTTCACGTGTGCTAGCACATGAGATGTTTTGATAAAAGCTTTATGCTGAGAGAATTTCCATACAAACATGCTAAGGAAAAATATTGGATACAAGAAAACATTTTTTCCAAATGGGTGGTGATATTTTAATGACGATTATTTGAGATGTACGACGCAAAGCGAGTCCCTTATGATTTGACAATTGCATGATAGGAAGCAGGATAAAATTCAAAGGATTACGTTATTTATTTTTAGTAGAAATCAATTAAAAACTTCTTGTAAACAGAAAAAGATATTCTTGACCTTAAGTGTTTACTTGAGCCAACTGTAAATTCAAGCCTTGAATCAAGCGCAAGACAGTAAGAAAGTTTACGATGGAAAGGCATATGAACCGTGATTGCACTTTTTTTAAGGGGGCTGTCTCATTCGCCAAAAATTTTTTAAGCAACATTTTTTTGGAATTTTTTTTAAGCTTGGATACTTGAGAAATCGTGCCAAAAGGATTTTGAAATTCGAAACTAGTTTAAAGGATATAGCCTCTTTTTCAGCAAGATATGCGCTAAAAGTTTTTTGCGGTTGCTTCAAGCTTTAAACGCATTTATTGAATTCACTTTTTTTGAAGGTGCCACGTTTCTACAGTTCAACTGGACCAATTTTAATGAACAAATGGAATACCAAAAATTTACCATTCTGACATGAACCTAATCATATTTTAAAATTTTTTCAATTTTTCATTCTATACATGAACTACAAAAAACTTAATAAACCAAAATCGAAGATGCACATTTTTTAATGTGGTGCGCATTTCCCAAATTATTTTGGAGGTTCACGCCATAACGACATTATACTGATTATAAAAATAAAGAGCTTCTTTATTAACTTTCATTATTCGTAACACAATAAAAAACTTAATTGAAAAAGCGTTTCTGATGTGGAAAATCTTTTAATAAAGGTCCAAACAGCCTCCCCAAGTGCACGTCACTATAGGCTATTTCACAGTAGATAAAAACATTTCGTCATGACTTAGATTCGGAAGAAATCCTAAAAATAAATAAATTCGTAAATGAATCGCAAAAAAGGCCGTTGGGAAATGCTCCATTCGGTTCATTCACTTGAATAATGTACATTAAGTTCTTGATTTGCATTAAATTGTCAAAATATTCTGTAAGATTTTTGATTTTGCCATTAACTATTGAATGCAATAACAAATGTTAAAAATCATCATGATGCATAAGTTTTGCACACTTAAGGAGTACTTATTTCCGCATTCTTATGGGTTAAATATTTCCACCTAATGATCATTTGTAAAGAATTTTTTACTGGAAATCATCGTTCAATAGCTCATGTACGAAGTAAATCCAGGCAGCACATATATTAAAAAATAGTAATGTACAACAAGAATATGTTTCTAGAAAAAGTGTCAAATTGTCCACTTCAAGCATTTCATAATAGTTTCCCCTTCATAAGAATGCTAAGAATAAAATCGTACATGTGCACCCAAATTCTTAGTTTCGACAGAATAGTACTGGGCTATCGTTGTGAAGAGCTTCACAATTCACATTCGCGAGCATCTCACTATTAGCAGCTGACTGGCTAACATAATATCTCTCAAGATGGCGAAACTAAAACAAAAAAAACCGCTACAGAACAAATTGTACTTACATAGAAGACATGCATCGATGATGATGATGGTGATGACTGCTCGATTGTATCGTGCTTGAGATTGATGTATGTATTTCGCTTTATCTTTAGTCAAGCTTCAGTTCGATGCCATTAATGTTGTTGACACATCACTTGCAAAACCGCCATATTGTTTTTGTAACAGCATATTATGAGCTGTCATAACATTCCCGAGCGTTGCCTTAAATCACAGATCTTCCGATTTGAAATTTTTCCTGTAATTTTTCAACCATTTTAGATAGGTGCAGTCCCAACCCGCAGTGGTAATAAAGAGGAGAAAAGATTTAAAAACAAAAATATGAAAAATGAATTTCCCACATTTCTGTATTGAGCGAAGCTTATCTTCTTCCATTTTTTGTTTCGACGATGTTTTTTTTATGGGAGATGCAAGATTTCATGTCGTTGGAACAATAAATGAGATGCCATAACATGAATGAAATAAATATTGCTCCGCTTTTTCTGGATTTTTTTGCCCCTTAATGACGGAAGCCATGCTTTAGTACTTTGCCGCTTATGTGTCGTACGAGTTTTAATGCTCACACGGATACCGGAAAATTATGCGCACAAGGATATGCTTCATGTTTTTAACTAAATGCTGTTTGTGCGATAACGCTTTTTTCGCCTGAAAGCCTTTCGATGTCAGCGAGACGAGTTAACGCATTTCGAAGAGATGAAGAAATTTATTTATTTTTTACTTTTTCATTTTTGCACATATTCAGTAAAATTTTGCGATCTCCTCCTGCATTAAATCGACCACATTACCTTTGTGCTCTTCCTCTCTCGCTCTCTCTCTCTCTATTTGTCTCTCTTAAAAGTATTCCCGTCCCATTTCCTTTCCACCAAAGACGCTAATTTTTTTGATAACATTATTCACTCAACGACGCAGCAAATTTCTTCTTAATAGCTTTCAAGTAGATTTTTCACACTACTGAGCTTATAAACACGCGATTTTCTATGGCTTATACTCAAATGCTCTTGAAATTCGGGGAACCATAAAATGGTTTACGATTAGAGCATCAAGCAGCACACAAGCAGCATGCTCTCATGTCAGAATTTTGAACACAAAAAAAGGCATAAACGAATTAGTGAAAATACAGTGTTGTGCAAAACAATAGCAACCAAAATCACTTTTCAACTTTCTTGGATTCTTATAGATGTAAGAAGTTATTATTGTGGTTTTTCTAAGTCTTCTTTACCATTTTAATAACCTCTTTTGTTTTGCAAATGAAAATTAACGCATTTAGGCACAAAATTTAGGTATAAATCTAAATTAAAAAGGTTTTTTTTTTTTTTGTACACAACACTGATTTCACACTGTTCATATACATAATAAAATATACATATGTATTTGTGTATGTTTACTTTCCCAGCGGTAAATTATCTCTTGCATGACAAAGTCATCAGTGATATCATCGATGACATACAGGTGACAGTGTCATGCAAGACACTTTGGGGGAGATGTCATCGTAGAGAGATGCTGTCCATGTGCTTGAATCTAAAAGGCTACTGAAATTTAAATAAGGCTTTAGCGTAAGTATTACTTGGCCTAATGGATGGGTGCTCGAGTCACAATCCGTAGATCGCGGATTCGATCCCTGGCTGAGGCGAACAAAATTGTTAAAAATAGGTTTGAAAAATATTCAAAGGGAAGACAAAGAAGAGAGTTTTCAACTGGTGTCTTATAAATTGACATTTCCATCGCACCACCTAGCATGACATGTCACCGGTGAATTCACTGTCCAACTCCTGTACAATTTTCATACAAAATGTCCTATGGAATCGCATGCGTTCCAGCTCCAAAGTCACCCAGATTTCATCGATGATGTCAGGGGGAAATTTCCCGCTGGGTTGGGTTAGAGGAACTCCATTGCTGCCTTTCACCCCACTTGGGTTTGATGGTTGAACGATCAAGTGCTGATTTGACATTTCAACAGCTGTAGCATCGAAGCAAACAATATACTTTTCTGACTGAGATAAACGAGCG
Source organism: Chlorops oryzae (assembly GCA_020466095.1). Classification (NCBI taxonomy): domain Eukaryota; kingdom Metazoa; phylum Arthropoda; class Insecta; order Diptera; family Chloropidae; genus Chlorops; species Chlorops oryzae. The sequence continues at coordinate 35,293,418 of CM035808.1, forward strand.
TGAATTTTATTTTAAAAAAAAAAATAGAAAATCTTATTCTGCTGAATCAATAAAACCGTTTGAAGTGTCGTTTTATTTTCACTTATTTTTAGGATAGGACTGTTTTATTTGTAGAACATTTAAGTCCTTCGGCAGCTTAGGGATTCTTCTTAACCGATTCTTTAACGACCGAGGCTAAACACTACTTCTGTTGGAACTATTATTACTTCACTTAAAACACCTGTTTTTAATATTCTTTAAAGGCATCTAGTACAACTTTTTTTGGGTAATGCCTTTGGCCTTGTTTGTGGGAGTGGCATCCCAATGCATTCTCGGCTTTAAAGACTCTCTTCATTATTAAATATTTTAAGTCTGTATGGTCGATGTTAATATCACATGTAAGTGTTCCATATGTACGTACCCTTCAGCTCATTAAGTATTCGAATTGTAAAAAGAGAATTCGCTGAAGGAACTAAAAGCCATACCTGCACGTGCCTACGAAAAGTGTATCGCTTCAGCAGGAGCATATATTGAAGGAGAAAAATAAGCTTGGAATAAAATGTAAATTTGTGTTGTTTTTTTTTTTACAAAATTCGGATACTTTTTGAGCAGAAGGTATATGCGTGTACCGATTTTAACTCATGCAGAGGTATAGCCACTCTCAAAATTCTTGATCAAGATTCGTTGTCACCAGCGAGACTCCCACAAGGGGACCTCCCAATCACCAGATACGGCCAATTAGACCGTGGTGCACCCCTGTATCAAACTTTTGTTATGTAACACTCCACTACCAGTTCGATTCCATACCCAATCTTCTGTACTGTTAAACTCTTGGCCTCGCAGGTAAGACTCCCTCCGTTAAGAGTAATCAAATGGAAACAAGAATATTTTGTACCTAATCGATGATATTGGAAACAATTATTTTTTGTTTTTTGACGACTGCATTGAAGCAGTTGGTAATTTTAATTATTATGATTTATGATTGCCTTCATGAATTGCGATGGCCCGCAACAACTTGAGTTAAATGAATTTGCCTGCCCGAAAATCCTTTTTAACGCGTACAATTTCCACAAGCATTCCAACCGCACCTCGAAGCGCTCAATCAAAATGAATGAATGAATGAGTTTTCATTCGAATTTCAACGATTCGAATGCCAGGAGTGCAATTAGCAGCAAAAATTGCAACCACGCAAGGAAAAATGCAATGTAAAAAGTTTTCCTCGGAAAACAAATAAACAGGAGAGAAAAAAAAACGAAAATTCGCCATTTTTAACAAAGTGAAGGGTAGGGGCCATGAGAAAAAAATGGCATTGTTTACTCTTTCGTTTGAGAGTCGCACTTGTGTGTATTTTGATTTTTAATTAAACCGGAAAGTACAGCACTCAAAACGTTAAGAAGCCCTTGCGACAGTACATCATGAGTCATAAAGGATACGTCAATTGGGATTATTTAGTGAAAGAACATTTTACGGGTCACAGCTGTGATGAGAGCGACTTTCGAGTCTTTTAAAATGCCTTTGAATGTTTAAAAATGATTTCTATAAACAATCGAGCTTCTTTTATTTAAGCTTTTGAAGGAAATGCTGAGGAAAAATACCGCCTCAGGTAGGCATAACTTAAACATTTTTTGATTAAAACGGCATCTCGGATGAAAAAATTATTAGAATTCTCACATCAACTTGGCAAAAGAAAAATGAATGGCGGAAAGAGAAGAATGGTATCGTGTAAACGTACCACACACATGCAGGAAATTGAGAGAAGCATTGAGGTACTGCCTCCGGTTGGCTTTAAGTATGTTAATTGATATTTCAATAACGGAGACAGACATTAAGTCAAGTCTTTGGAGGGAGAAAGCTCAAATCGCCTTCGATTTATCCCTAATGCTACGAACAAACAGTCAATATTTAATCCCCTTTGAGGCGCTTTTGGAATTACGAGTTAGTCATATCAATTTACTACTAATCCCTATCAGCTTCAATGTAGCGAAACATTAGAATTGATACTGAAATAACGGAATCAATGATTTAAACTTGAAATACCTTAAAACTCCCTACCGATAACATTAATTAGCTTTAAACAAGCTTAAGATGAAACAGGACCGAACACATTCCTTCGCCAAATGCATTGCAAGAACATTGAAGAAATAATTCCTTAGAATTCCATTGAGCGCTTACCTTAATTCTCTTCGTTCGAGTGTTATTTTGACTCCTCTTGAGACTTTTGAGTTCAAATCGCACCGGAAGCATTTAAGAGCTTAAGCGAAACGGCATTGACTTGTTCCCCCAAACTTAACTTTTGATTCTCTTCTACTATTTTCGCTTTTCGTGGCATCGTTTAAAGAATGCCTTTGCGGCTGAAGTAGCCTCTTGGCTAGGTAAGCTTTTCACGGCTTATTTAAGTCCGTGCAAATGGGCGATTTGACCATCACGAACACTTTGGACGGTGAGGCATTAAGAAAAGCTTTTGCATGATATAAATCATATTTTTCATTGCATTAGCCATTTGCAATCCATTCGCTATGCTTTACAGTTGGGCTTCAGTTTGTGTGAACCCATGGCAGGGTATTGGTTTAAGTTTTCAATTAGCAATTGCACCTCGTTAGAGCCTCATTGGTCACAATATCTCCCCTCTGCACAATGCTGAAGTTCAACACACAAAATAAACCCTGTATATTTACACGAATTTAAACTAAATGAGAATTATTTAAAAAAATTTGTCTCAAATTTTATCTCCCGAAAAAAAAAATTGAAATATACATGGGCTATACCTAGTAAAATCTAATGGAGTTCTATCTTAATTTTTCTTAAGAAGGTTCTTAAAGAGGCGGCCCTAAATAAAATTATATAGCTAGACTTAAGCTAATCTCCAGTCTTCTCTAGGCACTTTTCCAGCCGAGATGTGATGGTAGAGATAGATGGAGAGGAATTGTTACAAAAGTTATGGTCCACCCTGGACTGTAAAGCTAAGAAAAAGCAGTCTAAAATTTTGTTAGAAAAAAGAAGAATAAACTATTAAACAGTTTGCGAGAATCGGCCATAAGTGAGAGGGAAAAATAGAGCAACTTAACTCTCGGCCATGCTTTTAGGGATCGATTTAAAATTGATCTGTGGCCAGTCTAGCAAAACCGAATATAGGAATATGTTTCATGTATCAAGTACTTTCAGGAACTGCAGTCAAATTGAACGTGTCTCGGACAGATTGTAAATAACCAATCTCTTCTTAGAAGTTCTTTTAATAAAGGAACACCGAGCATAACAAAAATTTAAACAAACTATTATCACATTCACACCCGTAAATATTTTAAGCTCCGCTCAGTTGATGTCGAAAGTTAATTCTTCAATTTAAAAGCAATTTTTTGTGCAAACAAATCTTTTAATTAATTAATATTGATTTATAAAAATGAAGTCGAAAGCATAAATTATGATTGAAAGTGGACATGTTTCCGCTCAACGATGAAAAAATCAAAGCTCCCGAAGGGCATGAAAATAAATTAATTTCGCTTTTGGTCTCACATGTCAACGTCATTCTATGTTAATTTTATTTTTTAAGTTTTTTTTTGTGGTTGAGAAAATTCAATCTCGATTGTCTGCTAAAGCTATGCAAAATTTTTCCAAAAAAATTGAAAGTTTTTATAATTCAATTTTCAAAAGGATTTTTGTTATAATTTTTAATTGCCTTGGCGTAGCAGGTGCCACTTTCAACGAATTCAACACAATTGTGAATTCTTCTTGTTTCGTTTCGTTCGCTCCATTTGTTCCCTTTGCTGCATTTGTTCCATTTGTTCCATTTGTTGCACTTGTTCCAACACAATTTGAAGCACAATAAAAGTCAAGTGAAACGATTCGAACATCAACTCTAAAACGCGCCAATGGCAGGGAAAAGTTTCGTTTTATTGCGATCGTCAGTGAAAACGTTTACAGGGAAAAGTTTCCACTTTTCCGATACGTCAGAATGTTAAACATTTCATAAATTGATTTCACACGAATTTCCATCACTTATTTTTTGTTTTATCGGAATTTTGTTTTCGGAACGCAAGTTCAAAATAAAAAAACCAAACAAGAGAAGGATTTTTCCGGGACATTTCAATGTGAAAAATCAAATCAAAAAGTTTTAAATTAAATCAAAACGGTTTAGAGATGGTTTATGGTTTGCCTTTATATTAATGGAAGGATGGTAAGAGGTCCCTGGTTTAATAAGGATAACTATCTTGATAATAATAAGTTTTCTAAATTTTGAATTGATATTTCTCACAGCACCAGAGTCTTCACGGATCATTGATTTTCAAACCGACAGATGGCAAGGAATTTGTGCTTAAGAGAGGGTTCAATAGATCCTTATCAGCTCATCAGCATAGACAACCTCTTTACGGAGTGCTATAAAAAAGAGTTAGAAAAGACTCCTTTCAAAGCACCCTGTCGGAGTGTTTTCGGAGTGCTCCGAATAGGAGTGTAAAAGGACTTTTAACGGAACTCATCGAAGTAATTTTTTTACCAAGGCCTCAAAAAACAACGGCTAGGAGCATTTAGAGAAACCAAACGAGTCATTTAAAAAAAAAAGAAAGAAGAAAGAGAGAAAGAAAGAAAGAGAGTCCAAAAAGACTCTTAAAGAACATTCTAGCAATCATGAAAGATATATTTCGCGATTCCAAAAAATGCACTTTTTCCATATTAGGCTCCGTGCTCTTTTCTCTCGAAAAAACGCTCATTTAGAGCTCCGATCGGAGCGTTTTAGGAGCATTTCCGCTCCGGAAAAGGAGTCTTTAGGAGCTCCGTGCGGACTCTTTTGGTTGGTTATGAGGTGACTGAAACATACTTGTAGAAAGGAATTTTCTGCGCTTTTAAATTGGACAAAAAGGCTGCAAGAAAAAGAAAAATATCCTGACATTTTCTGAGAGAAGAAGTTAAGTAATCACAGCGTCTTTATCGAAGATTGGACTTAATTTAAGTCGACCTCTAAACCTCAATTAAAAAATTTTAAGTGATGCCCAAATTTTTCGATTTACAATACCTTTCGTTTGAGACCTCGACATCTTCGAAATTCAACACTTTTTTCACGTCTGAAACAGCCTAATAGCCACGTATAAAAACAAAAAAAAAAACAAAAAAAAACTCCACGAACAAAGTTCGAAAAATCATAATTGAGCTTCAGCTCGAAAGAAGTAAACAAGTCAAAGATTTTGTCTGACAAAACAAACTCAACCGAGATAAAAAAATAAACAAATCGACCTCTCAACTTTTAGAACATCAAAAATGTGCTATGGCATAAAATCCAATCGCATAGCTAATTGAGAAGGGCATATTTGATCCCATCCGACCTACACAATTCCATGGTCCTCTTATCGTCCAGCCCTTTACATCGTGTCAAGCTATCATGGACATTATCTCTTGCTCTAATGGCTTAATTAGCTGCGTTTTTCGGTCAGCAGCAATAAAAGTAAACAAAATTGACGCAGTCACGTCGACGTGAAAGCATTGCAACTCATGATGCTGTGTATGTATGTATGTATGAGTAGGTATGAGTGTATGCATGGGTATGTCCTAACAGGCAATATTAGCGGAGATTTATTTTTGTTTGATTTTTTTCTTCCGCCCTTTAAACTTTTCACATTTCCGCTGACGTTTGCTTTAACCACTTAATTTAGTCTCATGACTCATGTCCTCCGTTTGTTTGCTCTTTTGGCACTCCCATAACTGCTCTTTAACTCACAATGGTATTCTTTTTTTCTTTTATAATTTTCGAAAAATGCTGTCTCTTGCGTTAACAATGAGCAAATAAAGCGAGCTTAGGGGTTGCCGCAGCGAAATAGCAGCATCCGCTCGGCAATATGCTGTGTGAAAGCAATGGTCATCAAAAATTAAAGAAGCTCTCATAATCATGCGGTTTTGTTGGTTTAGCAAGCCAATATACAGCGCTCTCCTATTACACAAAAAACAAGAATTTAAAAATATAAATATAAAAAAAATAATGAAAATGGAGAGCAGGAATTTCGTGCCTCCCTCGCACGTTTCAACCGTCGAAAATGGGGAAAAAGAAAACAATTTCAAAACGAGTACACATTTCAACGAAGGTTAAGTGGATTCATTTATTTCAAAATGAAAGGATTTGACCACCGCTTTTATTGTTCCCTAATTGTATTTTGTTCTCTTTTTCCTTCTTTCCTTCGTTAGGCATTAATGGCCGATTTTTTTTAAAAGATTTTTTTAACAGTGTCATTTGAGATGCTGAACGGAAATGGTCAACGTGGCGGTGTGAGCAATTTTTATGAAGCGGAAATGAGTTGTTTTCACTATTAAACTTCCTGTGACAAGTTGACATGAGAATTGCTTCTGGGACATAAAAAGCAAGAGAAAAATAATTCATGCGAATAATGTTTTTATACTTTTATAGCTCTATTAAAAATCCATAGGGGCAATATAGTTATTTGATGAAGGAAAGCTTTAACCTCTGGTCCATTTGTGCAGATGAAAAATTATGTTCTTATATAAAGCTTCTAGCGCGCTTCAAGGCGCCAATCAGGCAGGCAGCCGGTACACTTTTTTGGGATAGGACTAAACAACAAAGTAAATGAAATAAAATAAAAATAAGTTTAGGTTTTGTTTTATGAATCTAATGCGATGACTTTTTTTTAGCTCGAACTGTCTACAGGGTTTTACAAACAATTTTTAGTTCTAGGACTCCGAAAGTCGAATCATTTTTTGCGTAATTTTGATTCGACTTGAGGAAGTTTGACTGTTATACCAACAGCATTTGGCATTTGGTCATAAAAACTGGAGTGTCTAAGGATAATGTTTTCACAATTCCCTCGATAATACCTCCATGAATATTAAATATTTTGTCATTTACTATCTTATTATAATAAGGCATGAGAATGAAGGCCTTGAACTCGCAAGTTTGTTGCAAAAGTTAACAAAGTTAAAATGAAGAAAGAGACGAGACACTTAAGAAGACATAGAGGACAAAGTTTAGTATGAACATTTGAAAGCGTCATATACAAAACGTAAGACAGAACGAAACTATCTACATTGGTGGCTATAAGAATGGTCCACTTTGATACGCGGATGTAACTGTGACCAACATTTTTTGGCCTTTAAAATTATTTCATAACCATTCGCTAAATTTTAACTTTAAATAAAGGATTTAACTGCCGAGGTATGCAATACTCTTTTTTTAAGCACATTTTCTCTTTGACTGTATGTGAGCCCTTTTTTCGTACTTTGTGTCAACGGAAGTCAACATACCTGCTTAAAACATGACATGTCATAATCCCCCTGAAAGTTCCCGGAGACAATTATTTTTAACCCCTAAACATGCACCTTAAAATTTTCCATCTCTACATTTCAACCCTAAATTCAAAAATAAAAACCTTTTTCCAGGGGAGAAAACCCTTAAACCGGAAACACTGACATGAAGTGACAAGAGCAAATGAACATGTGGGACCAGAGTCTAGTGATCTTCGCTGAGAATACCAAACCTTGAAATGAGACCAGTCGGCGGAAAAGGTGTGCCCGACTCTCTTTGCTCGCCTAGAAATGAAAATGAATTTTCACTGACAGTCAAGGTCATGAAAAATATTGCTTTTAATTACATGCCCGAGATTCTGATAGCTTAACAAAGAGTTTCATCGTCGTTAACATGACGGCTTACATATTGAAAACGCTTTACGATTTATTCTTATGAAAAGAATCTCAAACTGACACATTTTAAGGATACAGAAAAAAAGTAAAACAATTTTCAGAGAAAAAAAAAAGATTAGAACTTCAGTAAAACGATTCCCTCAACGTTCTTCGCTTAATTGAATTAAATTTTATAATTGAGATAACTGCGCCGCCATTAGAAACAAATTTACAAATTTACAAATTTGCACTGACATCACGTTAACAGCGATGAACGCATGAGCGCCCACAAACGAATCCGTGCATATCACGGGGAAAATCTCTGCTCACCGAAGGCTTTTCACCCAGACACTCACTTGTGGAAACGAAGTCATTTAACCATAATTATTTATTAAATAATTAATCACACATTAACATGAACGAGCGAATGACTGTGCGGCTTGAAGCACAGGTGGCCAGGAGGTCAGGAGGGTAGCATTGAGGGCGCGCTCACATGGTTACATTCGCATACCAGTGAAAGAGCATTAACGAAAGTGTGAAATTCATATCCTCATACGCTCGAAGTTATTTTAACTTTCTGAGTGTGAGTGTGAAAAGCCTGAAGCGAGATTTAGTGGATTAAATATTTTCAGCGCAAACATTCGGACATTCGCGCGCTTCAAGTCGGACAAACTGTATCAAAATTGTATTGCATTTGTGCGTCCGTGTTTCCGGAAAAGTTTGAGAAAGACCACGCATTGATGTGGATTTTAAGAAATCATCAGCGCCACGAATTCGAATGAGCCACGCCAATTTTGTGGGTTTATCTGGGTTTATATTTATCTGGATCGCCTTATGAAATTCGATTTTGAGATTCAAACGGACATGTTTAAGACTAAATTCGGGAATAGACCTGATCGAACCTACAATTCGGAAGTTTACTCTAAAAAATTGCAAATGCATTTAAGGCATTTTTTTTAGAATGCAGCTTATTGAAGTCCTCAAAAGTTCCGGAAACAGGAAAAATGGGCGTGGCAAATAGGTCGGTTAAGTCTTTTACACAAAATTTGTCATATGACCACCTTTCAGCTTCCCATAAATACCCTCTCAGAAAGATACTAAGTGGTGGTGATCTATGATTCAATCAGAGCCGGGTATTGCATTGTCAGGCTCACCTAACATTCTAGCTTGTTTGATTTCCCGGAGATATTTAAAGATTTCGAATATTGATTTGAAAAAATATAATAAATTTCATTCGAAATTCGTGCATGAGCAAAATTTTGCGTTCAAATTCTCAGCTTGTTTGGACGAAAATAAAAAAAATAAAGCGCGCCAAATTTCATTTAAAGATTTCGAATATTGATTTGAAAAAATATAATAAATTTCATTCGAAATTCGTGCATGAGCAAAATTTTGCGTTCAAATTCTCAGTTGGGAGGACGAAAATAAAAAAAATAAAGCGCGCCAAATTTCATTAAATTGCGGTTTCATTTAGCCGTGCATAGGCGTCAACGTTGTTTTCAATCGATTTTCGATTCGTTTTATTGCGTTCGTTTTTTAACGATTTAATTAAAAAGATTTCATATATGAAAAGGCGGCTTGGGATGCATTTTGAGTGCTCAATTTTTCATTCACGATTTCATTTGACCATTCCATTCCGTACTGTTTTGATTTGAAATTTATTTTTGCGGTTTGTCCCAAAATGCTTTAAAGTTTCAATCAAAACCGCAAACATTTTTTAGGATTTATTTTTTTTTTGTGGGGTTTTTTTCTGGTCTATTACGAAATTGGAATTTCCACGTCGGGAGTGTGTCTGAGTTTTTTTTTTTTTTAATTTATGTTGCAGACATGTTTTTGATAAGGGTTTACAGTTCACGTTGAAAAAGTCTTTCGGGGGCAATGTAAAAATGTTTCAACAGCCTTGTCGCATTGGTAACCTTTCAATTGGTTTACTGAAGATTGAGCTACCAATTTTTAAAAAACACTTAATTTTTTTGACGGGCTGAAAATACGAAATGTGGTGACCTTCTAGTATCTGGCTAGAAGAGGATTATTAATTAAAATCCTTGCTTTTAGGGTTAATATTTTATTGAAGATATGTATTTAATAGATGAAATTTTTGGAAGAACATACCATAAAATTGCTATAGAAACTGAAATGGGTCCCGTCACGGCCATTCTGAGCAGAAATCAGCTAATTTCATTGCTTAACTAGTGTTAAAAGCTTTCAAAATTTCAAATTTTCGAGAATCACATCCTTTGTTTTTTCTTTAATATTATGAGCAAAATTTAGCAAAAAATTTAGTGTTACGGTTGTGACGCAATGGAATTGCCCTATTATAATGTCAAAGAAAAGCGAAATTTCCTTTTCGAAGACCTCTGCCGAGTTGCATACATTAATGAAAATTAAAAGGGGCTGATCTACAGTGTTGAGTGTGCGATGATGGGCCTGCATAGATGATCGATCCCTGCATAAGATTAACCAAAACAAAAGTAAGTCTTAAGGCACGCCCACTTTTTAAATTATTACATTATAGGTACCTGATTTTGGACACTAGCATTCGAGAAACTATTGCAAAAAATTGCAGGAACGACTGCTTTACGGAAAGAATATTTAATTAAAAACAGCGAGGTGCGTCGCTTTACTTAGTGCGAGGACAACCAAACAGCCAAGCAAGGAATTCCTGCTGGAGGTTGATTGAATTATGTTATCGATTTCCGTCGTTTTTTTTTTTCGGTGGATCGAAATATGTTTGCGAATTTTCGTCAGGGAAAACCGGATGAGGAAATTCATGAAGCAAAACGTCAGTTCATATTAATCTCTTAGTTTAACTCTTTTAAAAGATTTGGAAAGTAAAAAACAAATTCTCATACGGGTATGTGAATGTTATCCCTTTACCGGCGAAAGGTAATTTAATTCGGAAATTGATGAGATTTTTTTTCCTTGACCAAGATTGAGGGCAATATAAAATTAATGTGTTTGATTGTATGTATTCAAGTTACAACATTAACATTTTGAGGCACATTCTTCGCTAGCCTCCACCCGCGGCGCAGCCGTGATGGATTCACCGCTGCACCATGCACAGGGCTCCACAATGGCTGCATAAAAATATGAAATTTAACTGCACTAAATGTGAAATCAATTACGATTTCCCCGAAAAGGATTTTGTGCGAAGAAGATTAAGCCTCGCCCATCAAATGTGAAATAAGTCAGTGCAATAATCTTCTTATGCATTAAATAACTTTCATTAATGCAATTAAAAATGTTAATTGAAGCCTAAATTTATGGCAAATCCAATTATCAAATCACTTGTAATTTATTAGTGGTATTCAAGCAGCTGTGGAAATTGAAGTGTGCAAATTTTACACCAGTAAATATTGCACTTTTGTATGAACGATCAAAATCGATGTGCAATATTTGCCCGGCCGCGGAATTTTTTTTCCATACAAATTTGTAAAACGCAAATTTTACTAGGGTGCAAAAATTTCACACCTGCTTGAATCCCACTATTGAAAATTTATCAATGCATGAATTATATTTCACTGAGGTTTTTCTATGCAATGCTAAATAAAACATGACATAGGTAGGTAGGTAGGTTGAAGTGGCTGCCACTTAGGCCGTTAATCGGCCCATTGTGATACCAAGGAGGTTTTCTTGTGTTTGTCTTATTATGTAGTGTGCCCCTAACATGCGATTTTTTGAAAAACCAGTGCTAGGCTTGGAATATTACACTCCGTTTCGCCTGTGCCGGGAATCGAACATCGGAACCCGGTATCAAGAGCATACCACGCAACCCTTACGCTATCCCAGAGCCACAAACATGAAAAAACAAAAAAATTTTTACATCTGACTTTCTATGAAGACAACTTCAAATTCGTCTCAATCATGATTCACTCCTTCTCAACTCATCGGCTGTTTTTGTTACAAATACTTCCCGTTGAAGTGCGGTTCCTTCAAAGTGATTTCAACCTAATTATTCACTTCAAAGTCAATCCCGAATTGGCTTTTACTTGCCACAACGATTCACTCCGCGCTTGAATGTTGATGTTCTCTTTAATTGACATTGAAAGGCATTAATTTGGGCTCAAACTTGTGTGAATAATTTGAGTTTAAATCTTCGAAAAAGGACTCGTTAAGGACACATGGATTTATGTTTATAAGGGATAAAGATTCATTTAAAAATAATTACGTATATTAATACCCTTTTACTAAAAATTACTTAGTTCAACTATAGGTACTCCCTTCAAAATTTCTATCCTTTTTTTTATTCAATATAATCCGTTGAGGAAACCACTAACGACCAATGTAAGCTTCGCTCCGACCTTTTGAAATGTATGGGGGAGCAAGCTAGCTTCTATGGGTATTCGTTGTAAAAACAAAAAAAAAAAAAAAAAACTAAAAATGTAAACAAGGAAACTTTTGATGCCTACGGCACCCGATGACAACTAAGGAAAGTACTTAAACCTATTCATAAAGTTACTCACGCGTTTGCTGCTGTGCTGAAAACTTTTTGCTTTTTCCATGGAATTTACTTACCGTTGAAAAGCTGAATGGAAACCGTGTCAATGCACAGTGAATTGTCGTGAAAATTTGAGCGCACAACTGCAAAATGACGGAACATTTTGCCGCTCCCCTCCGCTCCGTTTGCGGGTTGAAGAGGTCATATGTCGTCTCGGTCGGAGGTGAGTGTTTACTCATGCATCGGAGCATCGACGGGGGACAGAGGCGCAGCAAAATGATTTTCATATTGCGAAAATGCATGCACTCGTGAGGAACTACAAGTTTTGTTTCGCTTTTTGCCGTTTCGTCCTTTTTCAGTGTTTTTTTTTTTTTTTTTATGGAACTTGAAGAGCAATAAATAGTTTATTCTCCGTACCAAACCACATTTTCAGAAGGTTAGAGTTTTCATGAGTGGTTCGAAGACGGCATGGCATCAGCTGCTGCCGTGACGAAAAGCCATACATCTATGGATATATGTACGTTCGAGTAGCTGCAGTCGAAAGTCGAAAACTTAAACGTCTTGAGTGTGTAATGCGAAAATGACTTTTCCATTATGGTCGAGAAAACAAGACTTAGGAAGACAAGTCACGAAGCTTCTTTCGCTTGAAGTGCAACGAAAAAATTGGAAAATAAATATTGTATAATCGCATTATATCGGAAAACTCTGGCGTATATTATAGAGACTTGTTCCTATCGATGAAATAAATCTTTTTAAGAAAATGAAAAAAAAGAAAAAAAATGGATTTTGTTTGTTATTGAAGCTGCTTCGAAGCTTCTTTAGTTTCAGAATATAAATGCATCGAGGAAAGAAATAATAAATCAAAATAAAAATCAAAATATTGACTTTTCGCAAAAGAGATTATCTTTTTTTCGACTCTTCCCAAAAGAAGCCATAAAGATATTACCTACTGCCTCGCATCCTATTTTATTGAAGCTATCATATAACGAAATGCTAAGTTCAAAGTGCCAGACTGGAATTTTTAACATTTTAAAATTGCCACTTCTCGGCAATTATTGAAAAATAAATTTTTCAATTGCCAAAAATTGCATTTTTCACTATATGCGAAAAATGAGGGACCAAAAAGCCCAAATAATAATTTAAAATTTTAAATTTATTGCAAGTGCCCTGCCTAGATTTGCCTAATTTATATTTTGGGCCTGCCCAGTAAAGTCTTGCCAGGACCTTGCCAATTTGTTAATGCTTTGGTTAGAATCGGTCTAGCTAGTAATTTCTGTCTAGGACCTTTCCAGATCTACCAATTCATCCCAATGATAATTTTTTCGTTTATAAACCTTATAAGTCCTTATAAGGACTAGGCGAATTCAAAAATAAAAATATTCAAATATCTGAGAAAGTTGTTTTAATATTCAGTAGTAAAATTGAAGATATATTATATTAGTTTAAAACCATATTTCAATCACTTTATTCCACATGAAGATTTATTTTCAATTCCCCACTGTGGTTAAAGATGTCAACTAGCTAATAATCGCACCTCGGTAGATCCTCATTGGTTACCATATATAACTTTATATGTCACTCAGGAGCCCTTTCCATTTTGGCTCTTTTCAACACGGTCTTGGGTACCCACCACGGTCTCGGGTTCCCACCAAAATGAGCATTTTCACTTAGGTACTCACAAAAAGTATTTCTCTCCCGCTCCTTTTTTGCCTGCCGAGTAACATCTCGTTTTAACTGGCGCGAAACGTCCCGCGCAATATCTATGAGAGTGACATATATGCAAAGCTGATTTCCAACACGCCCTTATATTTCCACGAACTTAAACTAAGTGAGAATTATAAAAAAAAAAATTTGCCTCAAAACCGGGCTAAAACTAGAAAATCAAGTGAGGTACTGTCTACATTTTTACTAAGAGGCGGAACTAACTAGGCCCACGATGACGTCAGGATAGAATTTTCTATCCGGGCTTTACCTAGAGAAAATTCCGTAGGCTTCGCCTAGATTATTTACGTCATCGCCAATGTAGGGGCGACTCTAGTCAGCGCCAAAGTAGGGCCAAGATAAGCCCCATTGAGTCAAGATTTGTTTGTCCAGGGCCTGTCTAGACCCAGCCTAGATTTATCTATATTGTGGCAAATCTAGCTAGGCCCAAGCTAATCACCAGCCTTCTCTTGGGAATTTTCCAGCTGGGATTTTAAGAAAATGAAATAGGATCAAAAGAGAATTTTTAATTATCTCTATGGGGTGAAAATGTTACAAAGCATGTTGGTTTAATCGTTCCCAACAATTTAAATTGTTCTAAAAAAAGAGGAAGTTCTTAAAACAACAACAAAAGTTATACGCATCACCACAGAAATTGTTGTTCTGAAAATTAGTTCTTGTTGCAACAATTTTTTCAATAACATTGGCTCAACAATGTAAAGTTCTTGAGAAACTTTTGTGAGTTACCATTTTCATATCTGCAAAGGCTTCTAAAAATGAATGAAGCTACAGAAAATTTTGAATTTGTAACAGATTACCCCAATTCAACAAAAAAAAAAAAACAAGTAAGGGTGTTATAGTCAGGCGAGCCTGACAATAAAATACCCGACACAGACATATTTAAATACTTTTTAAACCACGCCCAAAAACAGGACCACTAAATAAGAATATTCAAGAGGTTTTTAAGGCCATTAGGGGGCCCCATATACCAGCTTTTGTTAAATTTCTTTATGAAAACCGCCCCTTTTCCACGCCCACTTTTCCACTTTTTTTTCAATTCTAAGCGGAGGCTTAAATATGCACTCGAATTCGAAGCTTCATTGAAATATTTCGAAAAAGTCCGATTTTGAAGCAGTTTTGGGATTTTTGTGACAGACCCTAGTACTGGAGGTACCCTCAATAAAGGACCGACCAAGAAAATTTTTTTGGAGGTTGTTTATGGCTACAAAGGAAGCATAAGTGCCAAATTTCGTTCAAGTCCCATTTGAATTTCGAGTGTAGGGGAAAATTTTCGAAAAACGCCCTTATGCCACGCCCACTTTTAAAATTTTTGGAAATCGTATTTCTTGCCTTGAAAAATGTTGAAATATCGAATTTCATCAAAATATGTTGAAAACCTTCGATTTTAGAGCAGTTTTTGTGATTTTCGTAACAGACCCTAGTACTGGAGGTACCCCTAAAACTGGTCCGATCAGGTCCATTGTTCTTACTCATGTCTCCGTGAGCACGTTTACCAAATTTTGTCGAGATAGCTCAACTCCTTCGATAAGATAACTGTATACAGACAGACAGACGGACAGACGGACAGACAGACAGACGGACAGACAGACAGACAGACGGACAGACAGACAGACAGACAGACAGACAGACAGACAGACAGACAGACAGACAGACAGACAGACGGGACAGACATACGGACATGGCTAAATCGAATCTCCTGGTGACGCTGATCATTTCTATATATATTTTGTATGGTCTATCTCGACTGGTTCTAGGTGTTACACACAACCACACAAACGCAATATACCCTCGACACAGAGTGTGTCGGGTATAAGAAACGTATACCCAGCTATATGAACTATACATACAATGTATCTATTCCAGTTATTTAATTTTCAATTCCAAAAAATATTTGTAGCGACTCTCAAGAGCTCCCAAAATGAAAATTGTAATCCCTTCCGAATTGCGCAATGATACTCCAATTAGTTTCAATACACCACATGTCGAAATTTTTAATCAAGATGAAGCAATTCCGGAACTGTGCTGCCAAACAACTGCATGCAAAAAGCAGAGAAAACAATTCTGACCCTGACAAAAATATTGTTTCAACAGAAAAGAGAGCCACTCTTGCTACAGGCAAAAGCTTTGTCTATTCGGATTGATGCTGCTGTTCACATTTGATTTTACTTTATGAACTGGAAGCCACAAAAGTCCTGAATGTTGCAATGAATTTGAAGGGACGCAAGCTTCTGAATCAACCTTAGCAGTAGCGTTTCAATGCACATTGAGGCCTTTGCAAGTTAAAAGTTCAGAACTCTCATAAGCAGAGGTGCCCAAAGTGTTAGCTCCAAGTGTGAATGAGCGTAAAAGAGAGCATTTTTTCACACGCATAGAAACTGTGAGCGGGAGATGAAAAAGTATAAAAGACGATCGAAATTAAAGCAAAATTTCACTTGTAATCGAGAAGCGAAGCGAACAACCGAAGCGAGCCAAAAAACGAGTCACGTCAATCTTTCAAATCAGTGCTATGATGAACTTCACAGAGGGAAGACATGTGTCGCTCTGTTTTAATTTTTTAATCCTTTTTTCGTAAAATTTTTTGTTTTGACTCAGTTAGAGTGCGTTGAGAGTTTAGTATGCTATAGACTTTCGGCGAGGTAGGACCTATGTCGCTCGATTTTTTCTTACTCTCTAGCATTTTTAATTTTATGTGTTTGTTGTATCACTACAGATACATGCAATCTCATTGCGCCTGTAGTGGTGGGCAGCTCTGCTCATAAGCCTTGTTCCATACAAGGCGACAATCGCCGGAGACACATTTTGTTTTGATGGCGAGAGACGACCGGAGAAGAGAGAGAACAGCACCCCTCTCTCTTCCCCGGTCCACACTCTTCCAAATCAAAATCGCAATTCCATATATTTTCTTTTAACCGATCTTAACAGAAACACTGTACACTGCTGCATTTATTTTGGAGAAAGCTGGCAACGCCGGTAATAAACAGAAAACTGTTAAAGGGTCGTCGATAGCAAACATTGAGTAAATACGGATATTGAGTGCCTGTCTTATCGACAAGTGAAAACATTAAAGAAAAAAAATCCTTTTTGTTCTGTTTTCAATAGAAATGTAAAACATTTGAAGCGGTTTTTGGTTAAACATAAAATGGGACAAATCACTCAACATGGAACAGGTCCCTCTACCTGGCATCACCGAACACAAAACAATACGGTAGATTTTTTGGATTTTAATGCTTCGGGGAGGCATTTTCATGTTGGTTTTTTAAAAATTAGTCAAAATCTCAGGGTTGCATTTTACTTTATCTAATTTTAAGGCTCTAATTCTACGATACCGCGGCTCAATTTCGATGGACAGTATTTTGTATAGTAAATTTACATCTTTCCGGCGAAATTCAGTTGAAATTGAAATAGCATCGAAATTCCGAAATTTATAGCTGTAATATGTTTTCAATAAAGAAGTATGTTCTACCAGTATCTTGCCAAACTTTTCGTTTGAAAAAAGATTCTAGAAAGCCCCTCAAGATGGAAAATAGCCCTCAAACTGACAGATGTTTAATAATTATGATTAAGGCTCGGAAAAATAATTTCGAAAACTGACAAAAAGTGCTTCAAAAACGTTGAAATACTGGCAAGTGTTCTTAAAATCTTTGACCAAAAAATTTTATATTAATATTTTCCAGCACCGAATTTTTAATTGCCATGAATACGAAGAAACCCCTTAAAAAATAAATATTTTTAATAAGTTTTAAAGCAAAAATAAAGAATCTTGAGGACATTTTTGAAAGGAATGACCTTGAAGACTAAAGGAGCAATTTACACTTGGTTTACACGAAGTTTTCATCATCTTTAGTGCATTTTTGTCCGAGCATTTTTTGACATATCGCACTTAGCCAACTGAAGTGACACAAGAACGTTCAAGACTCTTCAATTTAAAATCACAAAACTAATTAAAAGCTTAGTAGCAAGAGTAGTAGAGACTGATAATGTGAGCTGTTTTCCTCCATACATAAATACGTAAGTTAACTCGAGGTTAAAGAATTTCCAATAGTGTCGCTTTAGTTGCCGATGTGCGACGTGGGGCCCAAATGCGTTAAATCCGCCACTGAACTTTACGAAACAACTTCCAAGTCACTGCGATATTTCCATTTTTCGAAATTTCAACAAAAAAACAAACAAAAAAATATGGTAATTTCTGTTCCAACAGTCAATTTCGCAACGATTAAATTTATCCTAACATTTGAAAAATAGCTTTTCCCTCTCAAATAAAGGAATAGATTGGTGCTTCAAATATTTCGAATGCAAATAAAGGACAGGAAAAAATAAATTCTTTATAAAAATTAAGCCGGATGAAGGCAGTTCGTTAAAGGTTCTGCCCACGAAATAAAGAAAAAAAAATAAAAATAAAATAAAATAAATAAAATCCTCAAGTCTTATCTATGGGCGGGCTTAGAATGATTTGTTGGGAAATCCAGCAAACTTTTATGCGGCAATAAGGTTTGAACTGTGATTTCCATAATAAATCATTCCGTCGATGATGAATGCTCATCACACCGTGTAGCGTGATAATTCATGTAGCATTCAAATTGAAGAGCCGCTGACATCATTAAGCGAGAAATCATGCCGCCATTAAGCGAGCCCAATTCGTATGAAGTCGAACATAACTTTTAAGTCAAAATGCAATTATTTATTCAAGTATAAAGTGCCCTTTATTTATACTTAAAAGACAAACGCGCTACGTAAGCATCGTGAACTGAATTCAAGAGGAGAAAAGAGGGGTTTTTTACTTGTTTTATTTTTGGTTTATTGCTACAGCATTTTTCCATCAAAAGAACGTGTTGAAACAACAATTTACATTCGCTTCAAGGTATAAAAAAAAGTGAGTGCGAACAAGGCATGCATAAAACATTCCACATTCCACATTGAGCGTGCGAGCATGAGGTGGCAGAATAACGCCAAGTGAAAATGGATTTTAAAAGGAATGTGGATAGGTATTTGGGAAAAAATAAATGAAAATAAAAAACCAAAAATACAAATAAAAAATAAAAAAAAAACAGGAAAGAACGATTTTCGAAGATGAAAAAGAGACAAATACCTAAAGATAAGAATGACAAGCACATTATGACTTAAATGCGATGACAAGTGTTTAAGTGGCTATGTCAACAGAACCACTGAGTCACTTAGTTATGTGAAGGTATTTTACGTGTTGCGGTAATGGAACATGCTCGTTTATCCACAGGGATAAAGAAATCAATTTCAACACATCTTTTTTTCATATAAACAACACTGTTGAACATTTTCTTAGGTTTTTATGGAGATCTGTGTTTAATTTTTAATAAACCAGTTACGCTGGAAAAACCACAAGATGAGTGAAATCGATTTAGTTTCTTTAGGCTGAGAACACACCGGATCAAACAAAACGAAACCGAAACAAAGCGTTATCAAATACAACAGTACATTGTGTCTTATGAGAGCGAACAAACCAGATTAGTCAAATCGAAACAAAACGAAACGAAACATTTTATTTTCGTTTGCTGCGTTTTAAAGATGGTTGTCGAAAAAAAAACGCGTTCTTTTAGGAGCGAACACACCGAACGAAACAAAACGGTTTCATACAAACCGCGTTGTCAATAAATGCATTGTGTTCTTATGGTGCATCGCACACCAAATCAAACGAAACGAAACAACACGAAAAAACGAGGCGAAACCAGAAGTCGCGTTTCGTTTCCGATAGCTGGCCCGTTCCTGTCGTTTCAAACACACCAAACGAAACAAGAAAACAAAAACGATTTGTTTTTGGCTTTTAGTTTCGCTTGCTATGTTCTGTAAACAAAACCGTTTTCTTGACTAATGAAACGAAAATGTTTTGTCTTGTTTCGTTTGATCCGGTCTGTTCACAGCCTTAGGCAGACCGTTTTGTTTCTTTCGATGTGTTTTGGCTCACAAGATGATGTGTTACTAAAGGCCTTGCAATCAATAACGTCGACTCGAAAAAACTGATTTCATGCCTTTTCCAAGAAGTTACATAGTTTTAAATTAATTACTAAAAAAACATTAGAGACAAAAAATATTTAAATAATAATGCAATTCACAAAGTCTTCAAAAATTCCTTTTAAAATTATCCTCAGCTAATATGAATATGTATTCTTAGCTCTAAAAATAGATACTAATTTCAAATGGATATATTTAAAAGTGATTTTAGACGATTTTGTGAATTTCCCTAATGTCTCTAAAAATTTAAATACACTAGTTTACAGTCTTTTTCCTCAGGAGATCTCAATACACTTTGTTCCAAACATTTACGGGAAAAAAATTGTTTTTAAAGGGAGTATTGCATCATTTTCGATCAGAACTAGAAAATACATCAGCCGATTTGAGATAATTATCTCTCGGATTAAAGAAAACTAACCGCTCTAAAACATCCTTTTACATTATTGTAAGATCGGTCAAGGGACACAGTGGAGTCCAGGGAAATGAGAGAGCAGATGAACTGGCTAATCAGGGAGCAGAGGAAATACCAATGGTAACTGAACCAATGATAGCTCTCAGTTCTGCAGATGCGGAGGATGTCTATAAGAGAAGATGGTCCAGCGCTTCGAGCTGGAGAACAACCGAGTGTTTCTTTAAAGAACCAATCAAGAAAATTGCAGACTTCCTCCTTCGATTGAAGAGCACTGATCTGCGGAATCTTGTAGGCTTGATAACGGGACACATTAGACACATTAGTGGTCGCCATATGACGGACATAGGAGTCGTTGCAGACCCCAGGTGCACCTCCTGCCTTGGTGATAAGGGCAGTGCGGAGCCCTTCCTCTGCTACTGGCCTGCTTTCTCAAGGATCAGGATGAGAATATGGGGTTGTGACGTATCCAATCCATACTCTACCACTCCCAGAACTTCTTGACTACCTAAGGCTAACCAAGAAGCTCTGAAAGAGCTCAACCCCTTAACATCTTCTTCTCTTTCATTTCTTTTTCTTTCCCATCACTTTCCATTACCCAGGGGAAATACTGCGTGATTGTCAGGGGATATTCTGTCCCTCTCACCCCTATATCAATCAATCAAATCAATCAAGATCGGTCAATAATATTCGGTAGACCTTTAAACCTTAAAATTGTTTCGTGCTTAAATAATAAAATTAATTTTTTATGCTTAATTTTTCCAAACGAACATACAAAGAGTGGACTGAGAGCCATTTGGAGATTCTTATCAGATTTATTCAAGAAATTCGGCATCTAGGAAAGCTAACAGCACGAAAACAGCACATAGAAAACTTTTTACGAAGTGTCAATTTTACGATTTTCCTACTTTCTGGCTGTTAAAATCCCCCTTGCGAATACCCTTAGTGCAATGAAAATTTATCATTGTTTTAACGATCTTGTTTTGTTGCTTTCTAATAATGTTAGGTTTTCATTTATGACCTTCGAACAAAATTATGAGATTTATATATGTATGTACGTATATATTTTTTTGAAACATTATTTTTTTGCATGATTGTGCTTGATTAAATTTCACAGCTCGTGTATGGAGAAGCATTCAAGAAATCACATAAAGTTTAGTATCGTTCAAGCTGCGTATACGCAATAAAAAAGCGAACAGAAAACATTGCGTATACGTGCAGCTCTCTACGTGTGAGAAATATTTGATGCATTAAGTTTGATTTACGAATACGAACAACTTCTTTGCGAGTGTTCCTTTCAATTGTGTTTATTCATGTTTTTTTTTTTGTGTCCAAAAAGTATTTACTTGAACAATGAGCACATTTACACATACAATTTTCATATTTCACTCACGATACTTTGCTTTTGAATTTTTATTTATTTATTTTTTTTTTTTTTGTTCTTTCGGTTTTGTTTGCTCTTGCTATGACTTTGTAAATTTGCTCAAGCAAGTGGAAAACAATACAAACAAAGTTTTCGTGAAAAGGACAATGATAACATTGTAAACGATGAAAGCAATAAACAAACGGAAACACGAAATTTAGTTCGATGTTGACTTTTCGGACGCATTCTAACAGGAGTTTCTTTTCGAAAAGGGAATAAAAAACTTGGCACTATTTTAAAGCAATATTCCCCGGGAAATTTCCCCCAGAAAAATTTCCTTCGCGGAAAAAGTAAGTATTCTATGCGTAAATAAAAGGAAGAATGTGAAGGCTCTTGCTTAAAAATATTGGAAATTCTTCCCAGCTTTATATTCCCTTCCCAGTGTGTATCGAATGGGAGAATTTTTTTTAAGCCCGAAGGGAAACTTCCCTGGGAGTATTAAGAATCGCGATGTACCTATATTTAATCTGGAAAATGTTAAAAATTTCTTCTGTTCAACTCTGAAGGTCGAAGTGCAAATCGACATCGATTTTCCCGATTCCGTATTCATTTGTTGTCCAAACACTATAAAAAAATACGTCTTTCTTTGTTTTGAATTTTAATTTTGGATTAAAAATCTCACCATGATACAATAAAAATTAATCGAAATATGTAGAGTCAATATTTTTTCGGGAAAAAGAAAAATTCGGCAGCATAAACGAGCGCGGATATTAAAAACTTCACACGACGCAAGAAAAGACAGCTTGAAATGAAAATAAAAAGAAAAGTTCGCACCCTCAGAGAAGAACCGATAAATTTGCATGAACAAACCTGCTTCCAAGAAATAATTATTAATTAAAAGCTGCTTAAGGCATGCCGAGCACGGTGCGAAGAATGCCAAAGAAGAGAGTAAATAATACAGAACATTTAAGGGTGTCATAGTCAAGCGTACCTTACAATACAATGCCCAGAAAAGTTTGTGGTTTAGTTCAATGTGTTCTAATATTTTTTTAAAATAGGCCCCACCCCAACGACTATGAAGACAAAGTAATCTAAAGATTTTCATTAAAATAAGGGCCACATACGAGTATGACAAATTTTTGTGATTTTTGCGATTTTGGTGACATACCCTAGTACTGGAGGTACCCCTAATAATGGACCGATCAAACTCAACCTTTAGAGCATTTTTTATGATTTTCATAACAGAAACTGGTACGGGAGGTACCCTTCAATATAGTCCTATCTGTTCTCGAACTTGATTCTACTCATGTCCCAGCAAACACTCATACCAAATTTTACAAAAAATGCCTAACACCTTCGATAAGAAAACTGTACCTTTACAGACAGACGGGCAGACAGACGATCATGGCTAAATCGAATTTCCTGCTGGATGATCATTTCTATATATATTTTGTATGGTCTATCTCGACTCGTTCTGGGTGTTACACACGTACGCACAAACGCAATATATATACCCTCGACACAGAGTGTGTCGGGTATGAAAACACATAGAACGCGGTTAAAAAAAAAATCTTCTATTTAACATTCTTCACGCTTCCGATTCAGTTTCAGTTTCAGTCTCAACACAAACAAAAAAAATTGGCATTGCAATTAAAATTTTCATTAAATCTCGACCACTTGAGCCGTCAACAACTGCCGTTTTTCACACCCAGGATAAATGTTTCGTCACGTGGTTGTGATTGCAGGCAGCAAAAGAACTTTATGTCATCATAGATATTCCGCTTTTAACTTCAAGAGGCTACAATTTCTCGGTCAACAGTAATGAGTGCTATAATAACCGATGGGACCTTTTGAGAGAGAGCAAGAATAATAATAATAATAATAATAATAAAGGTAATAATAAATGCGAAGTGAAGGGAGATAACTGAAATGGCGAACTGAGCGATAATGATGATGATGATGATGATGAAGAAATTGTAAATTAGTTTGTGAGGAGCACATCAAAAGATCGAATTGACCTACAAACGGGACGACAACGGCCATGCTCGATTCAGTTGGCGTGCAGCTGCAAAATCGCCAAACGACAAATGTGCAACACAAATATTGAAAGAGACAAATGCGCATTTTCAACAAATGCGCTATAAATACAGAAGCGCATACATATTTACTCATATTGAAGAGTACATAGATATGTACAAACGCGTGGATTGTCGATTCTTTTGGACGCAACAACAGCGACTACCATGAGCTTTGCTACTGTCTCTGACAACTAGATAAAAACCTCGACTAAATGAACATTGTCTTGGGCATATCCGAGTGCCGAGTGCCGGGCGAACGACAAGC
Organism: Chlorops oryzae; assembly: GCA_020466095.1. Lineage (NCBI taxonomy): Eukaryota > Metazoa > Arthropoda > Insecta > Diptera > Chloropidae > Chlorops > Chlorops oryzae. The sequence goes on from CM035808.1 coordinate 35,317,265, forward strand.
GCCGAGCAAAGATAATAAATGGTATACGAAGTAAAAGTGCAGTTTAAGGCTTTCGTACAACTGATGCATTGGATTTCCGCATAGACAACTCCCAGCCCAGCAGCCATGTGCAGCGTCATTACTATTTATCTCTGTCGCACGAGATACACATGTATATTCAGCCATACACATACATATATGTATGTATGGACATGTGTGATATAGTTAACTGCCATTTGGGCACATACTAGCAATACATAGTGTAATATACATATATACATATCATATGTATGTATGTAGGTACCCTCGAGCGAAAAACCTTGAAATTGCGCTTTTCATGTTTTTCCCACCGAATGCACGCTGCATTCACTTCCAAGTTCTGCTTCTCTATTTATTCTCCCTTTGTTCAGATGTAATTTGCTGATAAGACTAAATAATAGTTTCAAAAAGAAAAAAAAAATTTCAAGACTTGAAGCGCATTAGCCGTACGTCCGACGAGAAATTGCTTTTCCTTGCTGCTTCTGTTGCCGTCGCCGTCGCCATTGCCAACTCCATTGCTATTTACGTCGGTTGTATTGCGCTTTAGACAGCTACAGTTGATTTTTAATGCCCTTATAACCGATACAAGTTGGTCCTTAAGATTGCGTACTTGAAAGGACTTTCTAGTGCATTGAATTTCGTCTTCTCTCACTTCCTCTCTCTCCCTCTCTCTCCCTCTCGTTCACGCATCAGCATCAGCGTCAGCATCAAATCACTTTCGGTTGTCATCTCTTTTTCTTTGTTGTACACAAATGTAATTACTTTTTATGTTATTCCTGTAACATTCACATTGTCAGAAGTGCCGTCCCATGCTATGCCATGCCAGGCTATGCCATTCCCAGCCGCCTTCGGGCTACAATGGTTAGTGTTTTCATTTGTATTTTCATGACAGTTCATCTGTGTCTATCCAAAGTCATCACAATTTATTCATTTTGTTTGTTTTGCGATGAAAACTTTTCAGTTTGAAGGCGCGCTCGCTTGCATTGTAACTGTTTCGGATTGTAAAAGTTTTCAAAAGCTTTTGTCGTATGTATGTACATAGAGAGATGTTCATTATTTGCTTTGGATTTCCTAGTAAAATTTTTTTTATATATTTTTTAAATTTTTTGTGAAATTGGATGTAGAGAAGATGGTTATCGTGCGGTCAAGTCAAACATAAGTGTATCGCAAACGGTGATTATAGTAGAAAGCAAAGTCGATTTATACATCTTCTCCAAACAAAACATTCTTAATATATTTCTCCGAAGTAATAATGGCCCAAAAAAGCATTCAATTTATTTAGAACTTTCAGGAAAAAAGGGTCTAAAACTAAAACAACCAACGATTAAATCTATCTACTACAGAACAGTTCCTATCAAAGAAAGGAACATACTTTATAAGAGAGCAAGATATATGTTCACGAAAACACTATCATATATTGCTTCGAATCTGCATAATATATAATTACACTGTGATACACTATATCACTAAAGGTCCAAAACTAAGAATGACCTGCATCAGACGGTTTCCCCCTTTTCCGGCCACGGGGAATCGATCAGCATCATTAGTTTTTTGAGTTACAGTTAAAGTTTCTAACAAATTGTTTTTTATTTATGTTATTATACCCGACACACTCTGTGTCGAGGGTATATTGCGTTTGTTGGGTTGTGTGTAACACCCAGAACCAGTCGAGATAGACTATACAAAATGTATATAGAAATGATCAGCGTCACCAGGAGATTCGATTTAGACATGTCCGTCCGTCTGTCTGTCTGTTTGTATACAGTTATCTTATCGAAGGAGTTTAGCTATCTTGACAAAATTTGGTATGCGTGCTGACGGGGACATGAGTAAGAACAAGTTCGAAAATGGAGCCGATCGGACCATTTTTAGGGGTACCTCCAGTACTAGGGTCTGTTACGAAAATCACAAAAACTGCTCTAAAATCGAAGTCCTTCAAGATATTTTGATGAAATTTTATATTTGAACATGTTTAAAGGCAAGTAATACGATTCCAAATAATTGGAAACTTATGCCTCGTATGTAGCCACAAACATCCTCCCCAAAATTTTTTTTGATCGGACCATTATTAAGGGTACCTCTAGTACTAGGGTCTGTCACAAAAATCCCAAAAATGCCTCAAAAGCGGACTTAATTGAAATATTTCAATGAAACTTAGAATTTGATAGTATATATAAGGTCCGATTAGAATTCCAAAAAAATTTGAAAATTGGGCGTGGCAAAAGGGCGGTTTCATTTATAAATTTAACAAAAGTCGGTATATGGGGTTCCTTATGCCCTTAAACACCTGTTGATATTAAAAATTATGTGTCTGTGTCGGGTATTCTATTGTCAGGCTCGCCTGACTATACACCCTTACTTGTTTTTTACTCCAGTTTGTGTGGCTCTGGGATAGGGTAGGGGATGCGTGCTATTCTCTTGATCCAAAGGTCCGAGGTTCGATTCCCGGCACAGGCGAAACGGATTGTAATGTTCCAAGCCACAGCCACTTTGCAGGAATTTCTTTTCAATAAAATTAAGATGATTCCACGTAGAAATAGAAATTTTTTTGTGGATAAGAAGATAAAAATATAATATTTAATAATCTTAGGGCCGTTTTCTCATCTTTTTTGATCTGTAAGTTAAATTATCCCGATGATAATTTCATACAAAATTGATTAATAAGTCAAAGAAATTGAATTTTAACTGGCAGATAGAGCTTAAAAGTAGGATGAGAAAACGGCCCTTAGGGGAATTGGAACCTTTCAAATAAAATTTGATTGCCAAAAAATAAAAAGAAAGATTTCAGAGCAGTGTTCTCATAGGAATTTTTGAAAGCGCCTCTTCATGACGTTTATAAGGGCTGAATGGCAAGTTTTCTCTTCCATGAGTGCATCAAATATTTCTTAAATTTTTAAATTTATTTGCCTCTTTGAATTCAAAATTTTTCCACAACTTTTTTCGCCTGCGATAGCAGTAAATGTCACTAGTGCTAGAGTCACTCCTGCACTGGTGTCCATGTCACCAGTACTAGTGACCAACTGTAGCCGTGCCATTACGTTCTCCTATTGAAATTTTGTATGAACGTATATGCGAGAGGACACCAGTCGACGCTGGAACCACCCAGCGGGATACTTTTGTTCTTCCATTATCTTATTCTTCGAAGAATTCATCGAAGAAATGAGCATCGAAGCAGCTTTGACGAAAAAGTTAATGCATACAGAGCGAAAATGTTACCTTATAAGAGGAGATTTACGTCTAAATAAGTATGATGAATTTGAATCTCTGAGTGGCGTAGTGGACAACGTATTTGCTTTGCAATCTAAAGGGCTGGGAATCGATTCTTGTGGCAGGCTTTAAAAAAAAGGTGTAGAAAAATGGGGAATTGAAAGAGGCAAGTCAATTTAAGGAAAAAGTTCTCATATGCCAGTCATATAGTAAAGTCTCCATCGCGCCTTCAAAAGCGTCATGCACAAGCTTTTTCGAACAATGTTTTTTGCATTAAAAGTTTGGTTGAAAGCTTTTTATTCCTCGAAGTTTTTATTTAAATATAAGTTTTTTATTTCAGTACTATCAACTTATTTACACCAAAAAAAAAAAAAAAATTTGTCTTGTCCGACCGGGATTTGAACTCGCCGACATCGGCGTGTTAGGCACTTTCTCTAACTTTTCCTAATATATGCAAGAAAAAAAAACATAGCCTTTGACATTAGGAATCGCATGTTAAAATTATGCAGAAAGTTGCCCGGACACCCTGTATAACCAAAACAAAAAACCAAAATTTGTGATAAGAAAATGTGCCTCACGGCACCCTGCGGGGGCGGGGCGATTTGATTCTGTTGCATCAGAGACGAAAGAAATAGAAATACGGACAAAAGTTTCTGACTATCTACATAAGTACATGTCAACAGATGATACTGCCCTCCAAATGCGTGGGGTAAATTGCAACTAGTACTTTCACCAGAACTAAAGAACTAGTGCAAACGGGGGTAGAGTTTCGTATAGAGCTCTGACTTTTATTGTAGTCTTGTTCCACACTAGGCAACTTGGTCCCCAAAGCACGAGTAAAGCGTTAGTTCAAGTGTAAAAGTGGTGATTTTTAACCCACTCGCATTGTTTATTTTCTACAGAATAATACATAAGCAGGGGTATAAGGAAGAACCAGTACTGGTGGAATTAGAACTAGTAAAACGCAAGAGTTTAACTACTCGTACTTCCTGCAGGGTAGTGTCTTCTCACATATACATACATACGTTCATATCAAATTTCAATAGAAGAACGTATTGCCAGGGGTATAGTGGGTCACACAGGCGAGAATGACACTAGTGCTGAAGTGACTCTACGGCTAGAGATATTTACTGTTGAGTAGTTACAATTTCAAAAATACATATTTGAGATGGGATTTCGTGTGAACTGGCACATCTTCTTATCTCAATTGTCTTTGGTGTACTTCACGTGACCAGCTGAACCGATTTTTCTGGTATTGTACCGAATTTTGAGGCAAGATACAAGATACGAAACGAAGCTTCGGTACATCGAAATTTGACGATTTTGGCAATTTGTACCGCATTTTGTACCGATTTTTACTACTGGCAACAGAAAATAAAAACTCAACCAAAATTAGTAGAAAACTCGGTTCAACTGAAAAATATAGGTACATTCAAAAATCGAAATAGGAAATAATCATTTAATTAGAATGAAAAATTAGTTTTTAATTTTTTTTTTTAAGAGAAGAATTTTCGGAATTGCTAGAGTTTTTGATATCCCAAAATTGAGGACCTGTTTTTTATTATTTTTTTTTGCTCTTCAAATTTGAGGAAAATTACTCAGGTTAAATGAAAAAAAATATTAGTCGAAAAAATAAAATACACATTTGATGGTTTTGTTTTCTTTCTTAGGGAGCGTCCATAAATGATGTCACGCATTTTTTGCGATTTTTAGACCCCCTCCCCCCCCTTTGTCAAAACCTGTTACATATGAGCTAACCCCCTCCCCCCTGTGTCACGTCACAATTAATATGAAAAAACAGTATAGGCCAATTCACAATTAATGCTAATTTAAGGTTAAATATGCTAACATGTTTTTTATATGGAGTTTGACATCTCACGCCTACTTTAACATATTAAACCTTAAATTAGCTTGCACTTTGTGACACATATCACTAATTTATAAATATGATGCTATTTTTCATATAAAAAAATTAATGTAACAAAATCTTTATTTTATATTTGTTTGTAGTAACAACGGTAACAACGTTTTCTTCCTTAGTAACAGTTTTATTTTTAAGAGCAAAAATAATTTTTGTCACTTAAAATGGAACCTCTGCGGATGAATTTAATTTACATGAAAAACATTATGAATTTGTGCAAAAAACTAATTAATTAATTTATAAATGTAATACTATTTTCATACATTTTTAAAATAATAAATTAGTTTTTTGCACAAATTCATAATGTTTTTCATGTAAACTAAATTCATCCGAGGAGTCTCAAAATAGGTGTTAAAATTTTTTTTCCCCATATATTGAATATTATCGGATCGTATAAAGATATGCCTTTTCCAATTGATTTTCAGACCCTTAAATAGGCTTCATAAATTTCAATATAATCATAGAAGATTCGTACGAATAATGTGACTAGATTTCGGTGAACATATTGAAATTTATGTAGCCTATTTTATGGATGGACTTAGATTTATGGACTTAGAATATAAACAAGTATCGCTCTAATCACTTTCCCAGTTGTCTAAAAAGTTTGTTTCGAATTCAATAATGGGAGTTTTATCATCTGACTCTGCCACAAATTTTACTATTAAAAGTGTGACATAACATGCTTGGGAACCCCCCCTCCACCCTATGTCACAAAACTGTCACAGATGAGCTGACCCCCTCCCCCCCCACCAAACGTGACATCATTTATGGACGCTCCCTTATATGTGTACCAATTTTTCACATGCAATTCCGGTATTTGTACCGATTTCTGGTAAAAACAAAAAAACGTTGGTCACGTAAGGTATATGCAAACACCGATGGATGTCTCAATTCTTCTCAAAATATTGATAAGGAAGAAGTAAATTGAGGATTAATTTGAAAGATAGACGATTCTTTCAGTGCACTTTCAAAATCGCTCGAGCGAGGTTCTTAAAGACAACTCAGAACACAGATATAGTAAATTTTTAATACAGAATATAACCGAAAACCCGGAGCCCAGAATATTCCTGTTGAAAAAAAATTTAAAGTAGGTATACACTTAAAGCATAACAACACCCATATGGCGCAAAACACGTCAAGTGTACCACCGGCAAAATTTTTTCTCCCCGATTTGGATGAAACTTGGTACAGTTGTTAAAATGTAAGAGTACGTTAAATGTGCAAAAAAAAATAGTAAATTTTAATCACAGGTTGCCGAGATACAGGGTGTCAAAGTTTAGATTTTTGCTTCGAAGAACATATTTCATTGAATTACAATGGGGCTAAAATCGCCTCGCTTCAAAAATTTTTCGAATGTTTCTTAAAAAAAATTTTCTGAACTTTTCGAAAACAATACTTAAAAAATTTTTCGATAACGGTAAATGAGGAAAATTTGGCATTTTAGTTTTATTTCTTGATTTTCTAGGAGAGACGTCATTTTTTTATTTATATTTTTTAATTTTGAAATAAAGCTTAGTTCTTCCCCTTTAAATTGATGCATAAATCAGAATGGGCGGACCATGATTAGTGCTCCAAATACACCTTTGAAGATGCTTACCTAGCATATTTCCCTCAACCCTTTAGTTCAATTGAAGTTGCGTAGAAGGACTTTTTAAGCTTATAATTAGTGATGCCACGAATATTCGGCCACTATTCGGTATTCGGCCTATTCGGCCTCATTTTCAGTATTCGGTATTACGGCCGAATAGTTAAAATATTCGGCCGAATACCGAATAGTTAAACGTAACTTATTAAAAAAATCAGCAGTAACAACAAATGTAAATTTTTCTCACAATAACGTAAAAAAATATAATTAACGAGAACTAAAAATACAGCAGATTTGCATTTTATTCTTTAGAAATATTAAATGTACGCTAGCTTCTTCTAAATTTTTTTTGAAAACATTATGAACAGTGGGCAAATATTTCAGCGGCAGCTTTTGCCTTGACTCCAGCTAGTCGCGAGTAGGCCCAAGCTGTCTTTACTACGTGCCGAATATTCGGTTGCCGAATATTCGTTATTCGGCCGAGAGGTTGACCGAATATTCGGTATTCGGTATTCGGCCAAATCCACTATTCGTGGCATCACTACTTATAATCTGAGAATATCTTTTTTCATATAATTATGATACATACTCCAATATATCAGACTTCTTTAATTAAATCACTTGAATTTTTATACCCGACACACTCCGCGGCGAGGGTATATGAGGTCCCTTATGGCCTTAAAACCCTCTGGAATATTCTTTCTTAAACATGTGTCTGTGTCGGGTATTTTACTTGTCAGGCTCGCTGGACTATAACACCCTTACTTGTTTCTTATCCTTTTCAGATTTTTCGAAAATATTCATAATGGAATACAAATTGATCACCAAAGATCGTTTCGATGAAGTTGTATCCTTTTTGCGTGAATACTATTTCACAGACACGCCACTACTCAAGGCTCTTCAGTTGTGCAAACGAGGTGAAAGTCATGTCGAGCTTGAAAGTTTTATTTACAAGACCCTTGAAAGTCATTTGAGCATAATGGCAGTAAATGAAAATGATGAGGTTAGCATATCTGCAGGAGTTTTGTCGAAAAAAAAAATGGATTTCTTTCACACTTTCACTTAAGATTGCAGGAGTACTGCTTAATGGTGTTCTTGCACGTGGCTGCGTTGATGGGTCCGAGGAGCTTCATTTGTTTTCCGATGAAAATTTGAACAAAATATGTAATTTGCTCAATACAGTAAATAGGAGAGCCAATATTTTCGATAGATTCAACGTGGATAAAGTATTTGAATATCGAATTCTATTTGTAAGTGAACGCTTACGTGGCAAAGGCATCGCCAAAGAATTGATCTCACGTGCTGAAAAACTTGCCCGGGAATGTGGTTTTACAGTAAGTATTGATCGAATTTCTAAGATTTGTTTATTTAATGCGATTCTTTCGAAGCTTATAAAAGTCGAGGCTACAAGCATGTTTTCACAGCGGGCTCTTAAGACAAATGGATTTCTAGTTTTGGAGGAACAATATTACGATAAATGGTGCGACGAATTTGGCAATCCTATTTTCAAGGTTGAATCCCCACATGTTAAGATACAGCTACTGTATAAAGAATTATGTTAAAGCAATAATAAATTTTGTTTGCGTGGCCCAGGCCAGCGCTATGAAGAATGCAAATTTAAAAAAAAAATACATGCCTACATTATGGAGAACTATTCTTAGCATTTGGAGTAAGAGCTCACATTTAAAAACATTGCAGTACTTATTCTACTGTACTGTAGATGCATGAAAACAAATTTTTTTTTTTTTTTAATAACTTTTTATATTCAAATATTCCCCACAACAATATTAATAATCGAAAATAATTGCATCCGCCATTAGTAAGTTTTTAAATATTTTCCACGGTGCAAGAGGTAGCATGTTAACACATTTTTGACCGCTGTTCCTGAAAGTACTTGGTTAATTTAGCACCTCATCTTTTGGTTTCGTCAGATGGCTACGGGTAAATTTCCAATCGATCTCGAAAAGAGGGGCCGAGAAATAAGTTACGCACTTACTTATGACCTTATACCGTATAGCGTTTAATATTTTATTTTGCTGTATTTAGCAAAGTTTTAGCCTAAGATTTGAATAATGTAATTGAAGGCCCAAAAAAACTCGAATATTTTTGAGAAGCTGGGTATATCAAAAGCAGGCCAGACTGAACTTTAGCTTTCTTACATTTTCAGTTATAAGTTTTAAAGGAATTGGCCCTTTAGTCTCCCTAAAAGCTCCAAGCCGTTACTGTGTGTTTGCGCCTCTACAAAAATGCACCGTACCCACTATCTCGAAGAGTTTCGCTATGAGTCCTTTTAACATACACCCCTATTCGGAGCACTCGGAAAACACTTCGTCAAGGTGTCTAGATAGAAGTCATTTTATACTACTTTTCATGGCAATGCGAACATATTTTTCTGGAAATAATCCTACATTCTCTCTCTATTAAATAAACTGCAGAATTTTTTGTGTAGTCTCCAATAATTTAAGATATAGGTTCTTCAGAAATATAGAACAAAATGTTGTGTCTCTTCGGAACAGTCTGTGCTATGTGAAGTAAGAATTCGTTAGTAAAATATAAAAGTCTCCTTTGCCGTGAACAAAAACACTCAAACATGAAGCAAAACACTGAATACTTACCATATATACTTTCAGTCGGTTAAAGATTAATTCATCGGGTTTAACCTTAGAAACTCAGACAATGTTTAACATTTTGGTTGATACTTTTATTAAAATGGTTGAGAACTTTTACGCTTGATTTGACTTAAAAATTCTTTAAGGGCATTTATACCTCGAACTAAAACAGTCGATCTCGTCCGTTCGCTGTCTTTGAATTATGCCCTATTTTTTTCAAAATGTCTCCTGTTTTGAAGTGAAACTTCTGTGACCTGTGAGTGAAAAGTTTTTCATAAAATTTAAAATGTTTTTTTCCTCTAGGCTTTGCTCTTGAATTTTTTTAAAGGCCCTCCCTGAACTCAACTCCTTTTTCATCCATTCAACTAATTTTGTTGCTACTTCTATCTCGTTGCTTATCACGTTTCAATCGCAGTCATTCATTTCCATGAAAAGTTTAGTTTTTTTTTTCTTTTCCTTTTGCCTTTTTCCTCTTTGTTTTTTCCCCTTGCATGCGCACAGCGACCTTACACCAGTCATGCTGGCTTAAACTTATCATTTCCGGTATTGTAGTTTATGGTAGAGCTTAAAACTGTTATGTGTGCGTTAACTGAAAGCCATCATGGAACCATGGCATGGCATGGTTCTATATATGCCCTTCTTTGGTAACGCATCAAAAATTCCATTCGCCCTTTTCGTTTTGCAATTTTGAATTTAAATTAAAGACATAAAGAGCATGTTTTGGGTTTTTCTTTTACTATAAAATTGAAGAAAAAAAAATTGCAAAACTACAGAGAGAAAATACTAAAAAACAACTTGTAGAAAGAAAGTTTTTCTCAAAGGTATCTTTGCTATTGGGGAAAACTTTTTTTTTTTGCATTCCACAATTTTCTTGCTTCCTCCCTTTAGAGAAGCAGAAGAAAACTTTCCTTCCTGTTATTTTCTGTCTACGAACTTTTTTCGTTGATTATCGTAAATTGTCGTAAGTTAATTTACTCAACACGATGTCATGTCTCTGCGTTTATTTTTTTTTCCAATTCAGTTTTTCATTTGTTTGTCTTAAATTGTTGAGTTACCTACTAAAAAAGAAAAGAAAAACTCTCTGCTTTCAGCTTGAAATAAAATTATATAGTCAAATTTTTTTATTTTAATTATTGTTTAAACAATTAAAACGATTTGAATGCTCTCTGGTCGAATAGTCCTATGTTTAAACGCACGGCTGATTCTTCCCTGCATAGGAAAAAAGCAGCCTCTTTCTAATTATCAGGAGAGCAGAAAATATTGAAATTTCACAATAATAACCTTTACCAACGAAGATTAATGATAGCTGTAGGAAGATCTACACAACTCCCAAAAACCTGGCACAGGATGTGTCTAACTGGATCAAAAATATTAACAAATTCAACAAGACAGAACAGACTTTTTATTATCGAAATTATTTAAATCTTTTCAATCAATCTGCTCAATTTTAGCAAACAAATTTATTGAAAAAACTGGTCCTTTTTGGACCAGTTTGGAACTAGACCAAAACCAGACTAGTTGTAATTCGTTTGTTGATACAATTTTACCGCCAAACTTTTTAGAATTTTTCACATATTATATATACAAATTTTCATCTAAATCGGACGTCATGAATTTTTCGGAATATTTGGATTTTTGGTCCACAACTCTATAAAATTCCGTTTGATCCCCCCAAAGTTTTTTTTTTTAATGTCTCATAATTGTTTAATACACCACTGTGGCCAATATAAGCACTACCAAAGCAGTCTTTCTCTCGCTACGCGGAGAAAAAACGTATTGGGATGTATGGGGGGTGCATGGTGGGCGTGACCGATTTCGATGAAATTGATTATTTTTCTTAATTGGATCAGAATAATGCCCGGTACCAAATTTCATTATTCTGCGAGCACTCCTTCTAGTTTTGTCGCCATCTTTTATGGGATCATTACACTATGCACCCCTGCCAATAGGTACTTGATATGTAGCATCGTATTGAAATTCCAATCGAGGTCTTAAGTAACGATTGAAAAATGAAGTCGAGGATGTCAAGCCCTTCTAGATATTAAATGGTCCTTCAGTTTTTGTGAAATTATCAAAATTCCTATTTCAAGTCTTTTGCTTTTTCAAGGGCCTCGAGAGACTGACCCAACTGAGCAGAGTACAGCTGATAAGACAAATAAGAGCTTCTTCGCCTTTTTAGTTCCTTTTGAAATCGCAAAAAAAAAATTTTTTTTATTGTATTTCCTTTCAACAAATATTGTAAGTCCTTTGACCTTTAAAAGTCCTCAGGTAGAGCAAATATTTTCATAATGACAATAGAGTAACTCAAATGGAATCAGCGAAGTTCGCAAAAAATTTTTGTGTAAATAGTCAGAGTTTTCAGAAAAGCTAACGTCTACACAGGGAGAGGGTTGGGACTTAACGAAATCAAGAAGGTTAATTGGAAAATACCAAATACTCACAAAATGTCTATAAAACAGTTCGAAATGGTGGAAACGAAGTGATTGTCAATAAAGCCTTCTCAACAATTTCAAATCATCGATGGCAGAAGAAGGGAAAATTAAGAAACTGACGTGCCAAAAACAAGTTAAATCAATGAAAAAGAAAGCAAACAGCGAGAGACTCAGAACCAAGGAAGCGTAATAGAAATCAAACATCACAACAAAAACAAAAGCAAAAAAAAAAGCAAAGGTGTTATAGTCGGGCGAGCCTGGCAATCAAATACCCGACACAGACGCGTAAGTCTAAATAATTATCAAAACACGCCAAAAAAAAACAGGACCATTAAGAAAGAATATTCAAGTGGTTTATGAGGCCATAAGTGGCCCCATATACCGAATTTGGCTTTTATTATGAAAACCGCCCCTTTGCCACGCCCCCTTTTCTAATTTTTCAAATTCTAATCGGAGGCTTAAATATACGCTCAAATTCTGACTTTCATTCAAACATTTCGATTTTTGGGCAGTTTTGGGATTTTTCTGACACACCCCAGTAGTGGAGGTATCTAGCCTTAATAATGAACCGATCAAAAAAAATTTGGGGAGGATTTTCATGGCTACAAAGGAAGCAAGCGTGGAAGGTTTCGTGCAAGTAAAATTTGAATTTAGGGTGAAGGAGACCATTTTCGAAAATCCCCGCCTTTAAACATGTTCAAATATTGAATTTCATCAAAACATCTTGAAAAACTGCGGTTTTAGAGCAGTTTTTGTGATTTTCATAACAGAACCTAGTACTGGAGGTACCCCTAAACATTGTCCGATCGGGTCCATTCTCGAACTATTTCTTACTGATGTCTCCGTGAGTACGCATACCAAATTTTGTCGAGATAGCTCAACTCCTTCGATAAGATAACTGTATACAGACAGACAGACAGACAGACGGACATGTCTAAATCGAATCTTTTGGTGACGCTGATCCTTCGTATACATATTTTGTATGGTCTATCGCGACTGGATCTGGGTGTTACACACAACCACACAAACGCAATATATCCTTGACACGGAGTGTCTTGGGTATAAAAACCTTCCAACAACTGAACGAAGAGAAGTGGAATCAAAAAGTTCATGCATTAGGCGTTCTTTGATCGAATCGCTTTCTTCATTGGGACTAGTTGTGGAAGGCTCTCGTGCTTGGACGTGTCTAAGCATACAATATGAGAGGGGCCTAAAAGTCTTTTGTCATTTATGCAATTTAATTTGTAATAAATTCAATAGAAATTATTTTTAGAAAAAGCTCAATTGATATTTCAAGCAAGCAAAAGAGAAAAAAAAAGTAGAAGGTTCAACAAAAACTACTCATCAACATAAGTTTAAAAAAAAAGCGCCTCAACCAACCTAAGCCGAAAGGAACTCAGAACTCAAAAATCTGAACAAGAATTGTTCAGACATCCTGCAAAGCTTTTTCCAAGAAACAAAACGAAGAGAAAAAAAAACTTGGCTTCGTCAAAATATTGTAAAAAAAAAATACAGAACATATATAGGGGAGGGGGGAAAAAACACATGGATTTTTTTCCGTTGATCCCTCAAAACGAGCACGAATAGAAGCATAGTGCGTGTGCGCTTATGGGCAATGTGTTCATTGAGCCTTGAACGAAATGCTGAAAAGCCCATTTGAAAAAGTTTTTTAAGGCCTATATGAAATATTAACAATAGCAATTGCCTGACGTTTGGAGCATGTTAACAGCTAGTCATACAGGCACTGAAGGAGCAATTGCGAATATCTCTTCATTTGAAAGCAAAAAGTTCCACTGGAAACTTTTAAACGTTTTCATAATGTTCTACATAAAAATAAAAATTTACGTTGCCTTAAACGCCATTTTAACGATCCCATGTTTATTTATCAATTTGAAATTTACGCACGCTTAAATTGATTGGGAAAACTTTTATGACTTGGAAATTCCTCATAAATTCAAATGAGCTAATAATGATTCTCGCAGAAGCATGTGACCCTAAGAAGAAGAAACTTTATGCCGTCTTATTCGTCCAAGCTTATGCTAACAAATTTCCATTAATTGTTATGTACCATCCCTGGAGTAATATGGACTGATCCAAGTGTAGCCTTCGGTCAGTCCTTCATATTACCAGTACTGGTCTCCTCATAATTCCACTTCTAATGTTTTTAACTGACATTTTTAACATGGGCCTGTCATTGAAGAGGGACTAGTCCGCAAATCCGCTGACCGTAGGTCAGTTATTTTTTTTTGGGTCAATTGTCGTAATTTTGTCTGGTTTTAGGATAGTCAAATAAGGAAAATAAAAACCAATTTCTTATATATTATACATGTTTAGAACTGCGTTTGGTGTTTGATTCGGTTTAGACCTGAATAAAACTTGCAGTCTGCGTTGTACAAATTTCTGATATTATATCAAGAAATTCCGTTTGCAATGACTTTACAGTTGTTGATTGTGAAAGCCACTAAAAATTCTTTATTAAATTGATTTCTTATATACTAATAATTTGTTTATCAATACAAAATTGGTTTAAAATAAAAGTGCCAGATCACAGAAATTTGGAAATTAAATAAATGAAAAATTGACAAATTAAATTAAAAGAAAGCATTTAACCAACTTCATCAGTTTCAGCAAATTTAAGTGAAGTCAATAGCCCAACGTCGTGACCATGACGTACTGCTGCATCGGCATATTTTGTTCAGTAGGTTGGTTTTGTTTTCGTCGCCACTGGGCAGCGAGTTTGTTTTTGTCTTCATAACATACTCCCCCCGTTGAGCATTCCTCAACTTAGCCGTTGAATTATTTGCTGATTCGGGATTTGTAAGCTGTTTGATGTTTCTAAATGTGAACAGTGAAATCAGTTTCGTTTTGCTGTTGACGAGGCCGTGGAGTTGGAAGAAAATTTTGTTTTCTTTTGCACTTGAGATACATCAAGATAAGTAGAGCTGCAAATAGTGCAGTGTAACCAACTGCGATGTGGTGATAATTCTGATTTTCCATTTTATTTGGTAGTTGAAGTAATTCTTCTGTTGCTAATGAAGACTGCAACAAACTGAGATTAGCAATTTGTGGCGTGTACTTATTTGGATTTGCCTCCATTACTATTGGTTTCAATTGTTCAATACGCGATACTTCAGTTAAATTTCCTAGGCTGGTATAGGATGCCATAAGGGTGCTGGACACTTGTTGATGAGCTTGAATGGCCATGAAATTGTGCTTGACCATACATTCTGGTTGAAGAGTAAGTATCCCGGAGTTTTTTAAAATGATTTGTGTAATTTCTCTGCCACATACAACTGTTGCGCGTGATTCCTTTTTCGTTGCGTAGATCCATTGATTTCTGTGCTGCAGTGAAATCCACGTGAATTCTTCAGACATTCGTCGCAAGTGGCAATCGGACTGGGTGAAGTTATTAAAGAGGTTAAGCTCGCATTTGCATACTGTGGAGCCATGGTTATATCTAACTTGAAGCTTGGAACACATGTAACTTCCGTCTTTGATGATGATACAGGATTTAAGTTCGGAGCTGCTCATTGGAAAATACTGGTCGATGTGATTGTTGATCGCTAAGTATTGAGAGCAAATGTCAATCGCTATCATCGTGTTGTTGGTCCAGATTGGAATTGAAATGAGATGAAAAAGCTCAAAGCGCTCATGACTCACTAAGGGTAAAGTTATGCTGAAGACGACCTTGTCTTTTGTCAGTCCTCCTTTGACA
This sequence comes from Chlorops oryzae, assembly GCA_020466095.1. Classification (NCBI taxonomy): domain Eukaryota; kingdom Metazoa; phylum Arthropoda; class Insecta; order Diptera; family Chloropidae; genus Chlorops; species Chlorops oryzae. The sequence goes on from CM035808.1 coordinate 35,332,752, forward strand.
CTCATGATTGTGTACAGTTTTAATAATTCGTCTTGATTTACAGGTAACTCAAGCGAACTAGGCAAGTGCATTTTAACTTTAGCAACCTCCTGTTGCAGCTGATTGGGTGAAAGGAGCAGCGGGCTTATTTTTCCATGATGAGCATCCGTGAGTACGTCCAACATTGATGATTGCATTCGCTGCAAATTCGTTGCAATAATTGTAAGCTGCATAGCCAATGTAGTAAAGGTGTGGTACATCTTCTCTTGGTATCGCTCTTCATCGTTGCTTCGTACGCTGTTGAGAATTAACTGAATTTGATTGTCTAGTTGATCGAATTTCGTCTTAACCGCCGTTTGATCATGTTTTAGTATATTGATAGTGGAGTCAACTATCGAGGTTTGATTTTTTAACAAATGGATTAAGTGATTCTCATTTTCCTTTACTTGAGCAATGGTGTGGCTCATATTTTCTGCGTATTCGGAGTCAAGTATTCCAAAAAGTGAATTCGCAACGTTGCCAACCATATTAATCGCTCCTCGTCGGGATCTCCGCCTGGCTAGAAGTACACTTTCCATTTTTAATTCATCTTCAATGTGTTCGAAATGTAATATGAGCGTATCGCAAGCGTTTTTTAGTGTCATTTCATCACATAAATGCTTTAACGCCTTTGTTCCATTGGAGAGCATTGAAAGCTCATTCCAAAACGCCTCCAAGTCATAGTAAATTAGGAGATTCCATTCTGTAGCCGAAATCGTCGTAATCCCAATATTTTCAAAGTGAACGCCTAATTTTGATCCAAATACCGTATTTTCAATCTGTGCTCCCAGAATTATTGGAAGTATCAATAATGATACGATGAGTGTTAGTAAATTCGAACTCACAGACGTGCGTCTCCTTTTTGCAGGTACCTCCGTTGACATTTTGTCTGAATTGACGGTCGGTGATGACTCTTCCTCTGGAAACAGTGGTGCAAGTCGATGTATTGCTCTCTTGCATACTCCTGTATTTGTTTTTACATCCACAACTCTGACTCTTTGATCATCGCCTTCATATACCTTGACGATGCGGCCCAATGGCCATTTTAATGGTGGGCTGTTATCCTCTTTAAGGATGACCAATGTTCCGACGTCCACATTTCGGTTTGGTTGTTTCCATTTATGTCTCTGTTGAAGCCCTGATAGGTATTCGGAGCTCCATCTCTTCCAAAATTGTCCTTTAATATATGACACTTGTTCCCATCTTGTTAGTAAATTGGGTTGCTGTGTACTGCTTGTATGTTCTGGCATTGACGTGAGAGGTTGTCCGATGAGGAAGTGTCCTGGTGTAAGGGCGATGAGGTCATTAGGGTTGCTGGACATTGGAGTAATAGGCCTCGAATTTAAGATGGCCTCAATTTCATGTATGACCGTGTTTAATTCCTCAAAGGTCAGTGAAGTGGCACCAACACTTCTAATTAGTAGATGTTTTGCCGATTTCACAGCAGCCTCCCAGAGGCCTCCAAAATGCGGTGCTCGAGGTGGTATAAAACTGAAATTTATTCCAGAGCTGCTGCACTGTTGTCCAATTCTTTTTTGTGCCTTGTCTGAGTATATTATGTCCTTGAGTTCCGGTAATCGATTTCTTGCACCCACAAAATTTGTAGCATTGTCGCAATATAAATTTTCGCAGGTACCCCGCTTTGCAATGAATCGTTTCAATGATCCGATGAATGCTTCCGTTGTTAGATCACCTACGAGCTCCAAGTGTACTGCTTTGGTTGCAAAGCAGCAATATATCGCAATGTACACCTTTGTCGGACGTTTTCCTCTAATTTTATAGTGCACAGTGAGTGGTCCACAGAAGTCCACGCCAGCATTTATAAATGGTCGAGCTGCTTGCACTCTCGGGAGCGGTAAATTTCCCATGACTTGTTGATATAGAGTAGGCCTGGTTCTTGTGCAGCGTACACAATGATTGACTGCAGACTTAGCCATTGCGATACCTTTGATTATCCAAAACCGTTGTCTTGATTGATAAAGCAGCGCTTGAGGCCCGCAGTGTTTATTCTTAATATGCATTTCCGTCAGAAGTAACTTCACAAGAACGTCGTTGTATGGAAGAAGAATTTGATGTTTTGTTTCATACGGGAGACTTGAATTTGATAATCGCCCTCCAACTCTCAAAATGCCTTCCTCGTCTAGAAAAGGGGTTAAGCTGCTCAACGAGTGTGAATTCGGTAATGACCTTTCAACTCTAAGTTTAGATATTTCCACCTTGAATGCTGCATGTTGTATAGCTTTGATGATTATTGCCAGAGAGTCTTCTAGTTCGTTGGGACTTAGAACAGCACTTTCGCTTGAATTTGGATCTTCTCGAGACTTGCGCCGGCATTTGTTGATGAAGCGCACAATGTACCCAAGCACTCGTTGCATTCGATAAAATGAATTTCTTGTATTTAATTCGTAGATGAATGATTCCATTGTTGTTGTGATAACAGTTGTGGTTAAGGTGGCTTTCTCAGCCTTTCTCTCAGTGTCAGTATGAATAAGGTGACCTTTGATAACTGCCTTTGGCCAGGTTGTCTCCTTACTATATAAAAATAGTGGACCATAGAACCATATATTGCATTTTAGAAGCTCTTTCGGCATCAAACCACGAGAGAGTACGTCCGCTGGATTGTCCTTGGTGTTGACATATCGCCATTGTTCAGGACAGGTCAAACGTTGTATGTTGGCCACTCGATGAGATACAAAGGTTTGAAAGGCTGATGCGTGTGAGTTGATCCAACATAGTACAATTTGGGAGTCGGTCCAGAAAAAGATATGTCCTTTGAAATTCAAATCCTTTTGTACTTGATTTGTCAATTGTGCTCCAATTTGCGCTGCTAATAATTCAAGCCTTGGAATTGTCTGGGTTTTGATGGGAGCCACTCTTGATTTGGAACATAGCAAATTTATGCTTATCGTACCATCCTTATTTACTGATCGGATGTATATAGCAGCACCATATGCCTTCTCCGAAGCGTCAGTAAAACAATGAACTTGAACTTCTTTGGGAATATTTTTGTTGAATACGTGCCTTGGTATTGAAGTGTCGTTTAATGATTCAATATCCTTTCGAAACCCTGCCCATTCTTGCTGATGCTGCGGTGATAGTTGATCATCCCAACCGAGTTTTAAGGTCCAGAGCTGTTGAACGAATATTTTTGCTTTGACTACTACTGGACTTACTAACCCAAGTGGATCATATATTTTTGCCAGATCGGATGCCACTGCTCTTTTTGATATGCTTTGAGCGCCGGGAATGTTTGTTCTGATACGAATGCTGTCTGTTTTTGGAGTCCAGACCAGTCCTAATGTTTTAGCTGATTTTTCGATGTCGGATGAAAGTTCCAAATTTATCTCCTTGTCTTCTTGGGGGATTTCACACAAAAGTTGTGGGTGATTGGCACACCATTTTCGTAGCTTAAAGCCTGCGTCGCCAAGAATAGTTTGGAGCTGTTGTTGGATCTCACGAGCTTCGACCAAACTATCAGAGCCGCATAACGCATCATCTACGTAGAAATCCCTCTCGAGTGCCTTTGATCCAAGAGGAAAGTTAGACTGGTTCTCAACTGCCAATTGCTTAAGACATCTTGTTGCAAGGTATGGTGCTGATCTTGTACCGTAAGTGACAGTCTGAAGTCTGTAGCATTTAATATTTTGAGTGGGTTCATGCCGCCATACAATCAACTGGAGTTGCTGATCCTTTGGGTGGACTTGAATCTGGCGGTACATTTTCTCTATATCCGTTGTAAATACAAAGCGCGGCATTCTAAATCGCAATAAAATTGAAAATAGTGTGCTTTGTACCGTTGGTCCCTTTAACAAAATGTCATTCAATGAGATTTGTGATGATGTTTTTGCTGATGCGTCAAACACCACTCGCAACTTGGTGGAACTGCTTTCCGGACGTAGAACACAGTGATGCGGAATAAAGTAATGTGGTGTTAGTACATCCTCTGAGTCAATTTCGCTCATGTGTCCAAGCCTTTCATATTCCATCATGAAGTCCACGTATTGCTTCTGTACTTCTGGGTTTCTAGCTAACCTTCGTTCTAGGGCGAGAAATCGGTTTGTGGCCATTTGTAGCGACTGCCCTAAGACTGTTGCTTCTTCCTGATATGGTAGTTGAACAATGAAGCGTCCTTCTCTTGAGCGTTGTACTGTTTGACAAAATTGATTTTCACATTGTTGCTCTGCAACCGATAATGTTTGATTTTCAGAATCAAGTTCGTCCATTTTCCAGAGCCGTGTCAGCATGTCATCCATTGACTGGTCCTCTTCAGTATAAACTCCACAAAATGCCTTAGTTTGTGGGACGGGTGCAATCTTGCCAGTAACAATCCATCCCAGAACTGTGTCTTGTAAAATTGGCAAATGAGGTGCCAATCTTCGTTGTTGGGGTTTTAGTAAGTGATAGAAAAATTCTGCACCGAGCAGAACATCTACATTACTGGGGCGACCAAATTGTGGGTCTGCAAGCCGGATATCTGATGGCAGCGACCATTTCGAAACGTCCATTGTTTGAGATGGCTGTTTTGATGTAATATGTGGTAGGACATACGCGGTAAGAGGCGCTGAAAAATCTGACAATTTTGACTGGAGTTGTGTTTGAATGAAAAATTGTGAACCTTTGCTGCCTTTACCGATTCCCTCTATTTTGATTGATGCTGGTTGGAATTGTAATTGTAATTTTCTTGCAAGTCCTTCTGTTATTAAGTTTATTTGTGATCCAGAATCCAATAACGCTCGGCATTCCACTCTTTTTCCCTGTTGATTCATAATGTTAATGACTGCTGTACCCAATAAAACATATGCATTATTTGAGTTGCCAGTAGACATCAATGATACAGTATTTGGCAACTGTTCCGATTGGGTCTTTGGTGGATTTTGTTGCGATGAAGGTTGTGGCTGTGGCTTTAAACTTGTGCTGTCCTTCTTTGACTCCTCAGTGTTGATGTGAAGCAACGTATTGTGCCTTTTTGAGCACTTGGTGCAACTGCGCATAGAACATGTGTTAGCTCGATGTCCTGATTTTAAACAATTGATGCATATTCCATTTTTAATCACAAAACTGACTCGCTCCTTCACTGGTGTTTGCTTAAATTTCGAGCAAGAATACAAAGGATGGTTTGATTGTTTACAACATTTGCATGTGCTTTCCACTGTTGTAGTAAGAGCCTTGCTTGAGTTGGATTTCTCCTTTGATCCAACAGCGTCCAGTGATTGGAATCTGGTTTCCAAAAAATGTAAAAAATCGTCTAAATTCTGAATTTCTCTTGGATTTGAAATGAATGTTTCATACATGAATCTGTTTTGACGGTCCAATTTTCTGATCAAAATTGGCATCAGCAAAGCATCCCATGCGCCTATGTTGAGCTCCAAATTTTTAAGTGCCTGCAAACACTCCTGAGTGGTATCATGAAATTCTTTCATTGCTGCTGATGTTGATGCTGTTTGTGGTTGGTCTATCAAACGATGTACCAAGTTGTCTGCTATCACTCGCTTATTTTCATACCGATTTTTTAATAAATTCCATGCCGTGTCATAATTGTTGTTTGACACTGCCAGATGTAAAATGATTCTTTCTGCTTCACCTTCCAGATTCGACTTCAAGTACCACATCTTCTGAGCGTTTGAAATGGGCTGGTTATGGATGATTTGACAAAATAAGTCGTGAAACTGATGCCATTTGGTATAATCTCCAGAAAATTTTGGAAGATTTACTTTTGGCAATGGTATGTCCGAAGTAGGAACGTTGGATCTCATTCCTGTTGGCAGGACTGCTTCTTGTCGATACGGTTCTAATTCGATAAGGGCTTGTTGTATCCGTGTTTCAAGACCAATGTACTTTCCCAAATCGAACCCTGAATCAGCCGGATCATCCAGAACCTCCCATAAGGACAAACTGGTTGTTTCCAGGGTTTTCCATGCTTCATTTATTGTGTTGATTTTAACGGTAGCATATTGACGTGTTTTTTGTCCTTGGTAGCTTTCAATGGCTTTCAACTGTCTGTTGAGTGCTTCCATTAAAGCCGCTACCTTTCGTACTGCTCCGATGTTGCTATCGGCGTTTGTTCTTAATGTTGGGTCAGGTTGATTATTTTCGATTGTGACTGATGGTGCCACTGGCTGCTTTGAGGTACCCTCTCCATCAGGATTGGGTAGTCCTGGAGTGTTTATCATGCCATCTTCAAAAATGGAGCGGTAATCGTTTGCTATCTCTTCAATTTTTCCAAAATAATCTTCAGCGAAATAAGAGTGGTTGCGGTCTACATCAACTGATGATCTAATCTGCAGATCGGTCGCTTCAAACTTTGTCCAAGCGTTGTTTAACCTTTCGAGTCTTTCCCGATAGTACGCAGCCGTCTTTCGATCCTTTGCATCCTTTTTGAAGTTCCGTATGATTTGTTGGATTTCTTCTCCAACGTTGTTTTGCGATTTTACCAAATCCGTGAATGACTCCATCGTCCTTGCTATTCGTCTCGTTGATTGGAGGATCACGTCGGGGTCACCAAATGATTAGAACTGCGTTTGGTGTTTGATTCGGTTTAGACCTGAATAAAACTTGCAGTCTGCGTTGTACAAATTTCTGATATTATATCAAGAAATTCCGTTTGCAATGACTTTACAGTTGTTGATTGTGAAAGCCACTAAAAATTCTTTATTAAATTGATTTCTTATATACTAATAATTTGTTTATCAATACAAAATTGGTTTAAAATAAAAGTGCCAGATCACAGAAATTTGGAAATTAAATAAATGAAAAATTGACAAATTAAATTAAAAGAAAGCATTTAACCAACTTCATCAGTTTCAGCAAATTTAAGTGAAGTCAATAGCCCAACGTCGTGACCATGACGTACTGCTGCATCGGCATATTTTGTTCAGTAGGTTGGTTTTGTTTTCGTCGCCACTGGGCAGCGAGTTTGTTTTTGTCTTCATAACAATACATATATTCCAAGTTTATGAAAGTGTCATTTTTAGACTAACCTTAAACCAACCCGTTTAGTACCTCCCGCCACCTAGCCGAATTCGATGGAGCGAACTGTCATAATATAACTGGTAACATTTTGACCGGTCCAAGGCCAGTCCATTCAGCACCTAAAAGTATGCATACAAAATTTCGACACTGAGAATATGTAATTTTTTGCAAATATGCACCAATAAATTGAATCATTTATGGTTATTTTCAAAGGCTTAGAGGTTCACACCATGGTTGGTTGGTTGGATAGTTGTGTGGCTGGTATGGCTGCCACCGAGGATGACACACTCAGATGTGCCCTCTGTCATACCACGAAAAATGGAAAAACAAAGAAGAAACAGAAAAAATGACACAATCAACATCCACATCCGAGCTGAGAGTTGAAACCAGATCCTCTCGCATTGTGAGTTGGCATCTCAAAAAACTAAGCCACGGAGGCCGACAAATTCCAACCACATAAAATGGATAATAAATATTCAAATACATACCCTTAGGTGCTCTATTTAAATATTTTCTGCTGCCATTAGTGTCACTTTCGGCATTTTTTTTTTATCGTACTCCTGCATACCTTTAGGCTTTTGTGTTTGTACAGGAAGTGCAACTAAGTGTGCCCACATTTATTGCTCGACTTTCAGAGCGGAACAATTTAATGGAAATTCAAAAATAATTGAAATAAATCATAAAACCCCTGACAGATACTATGATTCTACATAGCCTTTTACTCTATTCAAAATTCATTTAAAATCTCATTTAGAAACTGTCAAGTCTTCTTCATTGAGGTCCTTTGTCAACTTTCTTAATTAACACAGCTTAGTTGCAGAAATTTATTTCCATAATTTTATATTTTGAGCCATTGTAATCAAACTTATTTATCTCTTCGAAAACACACTCGCGCAGTCACACACCCACACTCCCACCCACACAAGAGTAGATTACATTATACACCGGAATAAAGTCTTCACTTTAATCTTTCTCGTCGTCGTTTACCGAATTCTATGTAAAACAAAGCAAAACAAAATAAAACAAAACATTTGTTTGACTCAGGTTTGGATTTGTTTGTGAGAATTTGAGTCGAAACGATACATACAAACATATCATGGAGTGTATATGTACATACGAGTACGCCTACGAAACGAAAGGGAATTAATTGTCTTCTATTGGCACAAATACATTGCTCTCAATGGGCATGCCATATCCAATGTTTTATCACATTTAATCATTTGCCTTAAGAGTTTTCCTGCCATGTCGTTCGTTTTAATCGGACGCTAGCACACAGATACATAGATATGGATATGCCACTGACAGTTGGGGCCAAAAATTCTTGTTGCAAACGACGTTTTGTCGTCTCCTGTTTCTCCTGGTATTCACAAAAGCTGATCTGCTATTATGTTTGTCTTTTTGAATTTTTTTTTTTTTTTTAATATTCAAACTTGTATTCATTTTTGAGCTAATCTTGGCTTCGAAACTTGGCAACGAAATTCCTCGGTGTAATATATGAGTTGTTGGCACAAACATTCCATTTCTTTTATCTTCCTACATTGCCCTTTCAACTCAGCTTGTTTATGGGTTAGACCAGAGATTCTTAACATTTTTATTATGATGAAACGTCTAAGGGCTTTTTCGTTTGCTCTGGACCGCCAAGCATTTCACTGTATGTATATCAATATAAAAGTGTCTTCTGTTGACACTTGCCTTATTCTCAATGAATATTAACCGGGAATTGTTCCCCTAGAAACTTTTTCCCGCGGAAAAAGGCAGAATTCTAAGAGAAAATAAAACGAAGAATGTGACGACATACGCTTACATCCGTTAGAAATTCTTACTCCCTTTAGAAATCCTTCCCAGTGTATATAAAATGGGAGAAATTTTTTCAGTCCGGAGGGAAAAATTCGCGGGGAATATTTGTAATCGGTCTGTATACATGTATATAGAATTATTTTTGGTGCATTTGAGTAACATTTTTTTTAACTCTTTAACATCATAATGGACCGACCACCACCATGGTTCAGAAACACTGGCTTAAAGCAACGATAATAAGTTAAATCTATTTTATTTCACAAAAAACGTTCTTTCGAATATTTATCGTGCCCCAGGAGGGTCGCAAAAATGATTTCGAAAGGGAATTTTCATATCGCCATTATTTGTTCGTCCATCTTAATGACTACTGCCACTGTCGTGCGCTCCTGTGAAAATTAGCTTAACGTGAACAAAGATAATCCTTGTTTTCATTAAGTCTCAAAGAAGATAAATTTTGGGATAAGGCTTTTGATGATATATGCATTAAAAGCGAAAACCAAAATCGCTTTTGCGGCTATTAAAATTCTTCCTTTCATCCCTTTAATTACGTTATACTTTGAAAGGTTCCAATATTGCCTCGAATAAAGTTTTTTAAACATTTGTACTGATAGTTTTGGCTTGGTGAATCGATTCAGATCGCGAAGGCCGTGAAAATAAGACTAAACTTTCACTATCGACGCATTCGTGGAAAATCACTTCGCGGTCCTTATCGTTGCTGATTGCTTTTCCGCTTTTCCGCTGTCTTAAAAATTGGATATTTTATCGAACGCTTCCATCTCTTCGATTGCGTAATTCCATCCATTTTGACGTTTATTGCATTCGGTTTTTGTTTTTTGTTGCATTCGAATTAAAAACTTTGCGAATCCTTTACGGCATTCGCAGTTCTACACGGGCAACGTGTGAAAATTTTTTCGTTTTTGCCGCCATTTCTTGATGATTCGATGTTTGTGAGTTTCGCAATAAAAAGATAGTACGGATAAAATTTGATTGCTTCATATCATTTATCTTACAACCATGTGATTCGCAAATGCGAATGCAAAACTTTTTTGGTGGGAGTGTTATAAAATTTTAAAAATAAGAAGAAGAAAAACGTTCAGCCCTACTCTTAATGAATATTCCCAGGGAATTTTTGCCCTAATAGCTTGTATAGACACATCAAATGCTTGTCAGGCATGTGAGAGTGTGTAAAGTGAAAAAGGCACACGTATACGTTGTGTGAACAAGAAAGTTCATAATATCTCAATCGTCTCACATGTAGGACCAAGCATTTTACGTAATGGTTCTTTAACATGCGGCATAGAAGAAAACTCTTTTTCACGTTGGATCGTTGAAAAAGAGTTAAGTCCTAACTTGAAAGAGTGATGAGCTTCTGTTCTTAAAATTTTTTCAAAAATTAAAATTCTTTTTCTTATTTTTCTTCCCACTGCTGTCTTTTTAAAGCTTTGTTCAACATAAATTATTTTTGATTCTAGCAGCGATGAGAACTTTGAAAGGGTTTATTAGATAAAGAATTATGCTGTATCAAAGTTTTGTTTGTCTCAGTTTGAAACATAGTAGAATTTCCAAGATTTTTGTAATGTATAGAATCTACCTTTGTTTTTGAACATTGAGGGGTATAAAAATATGAATATACTTTAGAGGCTAATGCAATGCACGGACTTAAAAAAAGTTAGATCCTTACTTCCTTTCGAACAGTGAACAGTCCATAAAAGGAAGTTCCGAAAAGATCTTTGTAAATTGTAGCCCTTCGCAGCTGGCAGCTTACTTTCAGAGTTGCTAAAAATATCAACACATGAAATCAATTGGAATCAGGGATGCCACTCCAATATTTTTTCTGTACGAAAAAAAACACCAATATGCTGATCGCAGTACAAAAATTATATTTTAAAGAATGTAAAACTGCAGAATCTATTTGCGGAAATAACTTTTTTCTCCATTTTTAATAAAAATATTTTATATACCAAAATGTTATATTTTGAAAATTCAAAACATTTCTTATGGCAGGGTATATTTAATTATGTAATATACTTTCTTTCTGCTGCTCTAGAGCTATGGGGCAAAGTCAACAAATTAGTGATAAAATTGGTTCAATTGGGGAAACAATTTCCTCTGTTAAAATCTAAATTGTGAGCTTCCTTACTCCTTCCCAAATAACTGATATCCATAAAGCGCATTTACTGGCAATCACAATGTTAATCTACTTTTTTTTGGAAAAATAGATATCGATACTATCGATATTTCAGGTCTAAAATGTGGATTCGAAAATTAAGAAAATTAATTATTAACAGTGAACAGTCCATAAAAGGAAGTTCCGAAAAGATCTTTGTAAATTGTAGCAATCGCGTAAGCTGGAAGCTCTTTCAGAGTTGCTAAAAATATCAACAACGATGAAATCAATTGGAATCAGGGATGCCACTCCAATATTTTTTCTGTACCAAAAAAAAGTACCAATATGCTGATCGCAGTACAAAAATTATATTTTAAAGAATGTAAAACTGCAGAATCTATTTGCGGAAATAACTTTTTTCTCCATTTTTAATAAAAATAATTTATATACCAAAATGTTAATTTTTGAAAATTCAAAATTATTTCTTATGGCAGTTTTTATTTAATTATGTGAAGATAACTTTCTTTCTGCTGCTCCAGAGCTATGGGGCAAAGTCAACAAATTAGTGATACAATTGGTTAATTGGGGAAACATTTCCTCTTCAAATCTATTTGTGAAGTCCCTACTTTTCCCAAAAATAAATTATATCCATAAACCAATACTGGCAACCAGTAACGTATGGAAAAAATAAATATCGATACTATCGATAGTTTGCCAGCTCTTGCATAAAGTGTGAATGCGGATTAATTAACGGAAAATAGATGAAAGTATTCATCGAGAGCAATGTGTAACGAAGCGCCAGCAAAGCACAGACACCGTTACGAGCTCCATCAAAGGAATCCGGTAAGCAAATAATCTAATTTCTCGTAATGCAAGCTCAATTAATGCAAAACGATTTTGGGTGTCCGAATCAGATATCAATGAGAGTGAAAGAGAGACGGTGATAGGGAGGGATAGAGGGCAAGAAATGAAAATAGAAAAATATTCAAAGATTAGGATAATAAATTCCAGTAATTCGTTACGTTTGAACGTTCCTTAAGAAGCGGAGTGCAATCTCGCGAGGGGAAGATTGCATTCGCTCAAATTCATCCCAAAAGGATTGAAATAAATCATCGCGTCCTTGTGTTTGAAAAGAAACGCCAGCATTAGACAAATTCAGCAGCTTTTGAATAGATAAAAAGCCAGCAAAGGTATTTAAAAGAGAAAAAAGTAAAAAAAAAAAAGGAGCAAAATCGTTTGTCACGTTTTATGTTCGTTTGTATTTTTTTTTTTGGGAAAAAATAGATAAATTTCAATTTCATTTTCAATTTAAATTTAAAAATATTGCCGTATACATTCACAGAGTTCTAGTCTTGCCGGCATGCAGCTTTCACATTTATTTTACGCTATCTCTGGTCCTTTGTGAACTATAAAAGTATAATCTCTCAAGGACTGTGCATTAATGTTGCCAATGATAACGATAATGATGACGATGACGATCGAAATGATGATGATGATGATGTCGACGATGGTGGTGGCACTGAGAACGACAGCAAGAATGATGGCGACGATAAGTGGAACTTGGAATGAAAATGCAAAAGAAACGCCATTTCCTTTGATTTAATTGCCTCTTTGCATAAAGGATCCTAATTTTTTTTTTTTTCGTTCGTACATTTCACAAATGCACAGACACAAACTCTTTTATTGGAAGTATGTGTAACTTATTTTATTGCAGCAGCCAAAAGTGGAAAATTTGCAATTCAAAGCGATCTTTTTTTTTTGTCATTCAAACAAGGACTTTTAATGTCCTTTTATAATGTTATTTACCCGTTGTTTCAGCCTAAGCAGAAAAATTCCAAAAAGAACTAAGCTTAGAGCGTTTCGGAAATTGGAGATGAAAATATTAAAGGCAGTCTAATAGATAATAGATAATTCAGTACAGCTATCAAGTCTGCGAGATCCTTAAGGACCTAATCAATAATATGAATCCTTCTCCAATGTTTATGTGAAGAGAAAAAATTACGACCACGGTCATGTTTTATATTTTTCTAGGCGAATATTTTCTTCAGAACTTTCTTTCTTGAGCACTATTCAAGGCTGACTTTTCAAGGGCAAGGACTTCTTATTCCCTTTCCCTCTTAAATAACTTATCAGCTCTTTAACCACCAATATACACACTTTGATTAATGTTTTTCGTTACTGATAATATTCCAGAGAAGGGAATAAACATTCGTCATTGATAGGCTGCGAGAAAAAGAAATACATTGAGGGAAAAAAGCAGAGAAAGAACGCTTTAATCATAGCATCGATAGCCCATATTTCCGAAACCTCCTTCAAAGAATTTGATTCTTTCAAAAACAAAAACAAAAACCCGAAACTTGAACTTGAGCAAAATAAAGCGAAAGGCCAAAAAACACATTAATAAAGGGAAAAACAAGACAAAAAACCAATTTAATATGAGGGGAGAAAAAAATGGCTTCCCTTTGCTTTGCACATTTTTATTTCCTCTGAGAAAAAGATCCCAAATGGGCTAAGTAATTTCCATATACCCTCAAGCTTTCCGAGTTTTATTGTCGTGTCCGTCGTGTCTACGCGACGCTGGTCATCTAGCCAGGCATTCTTTGCTCTCGGAGTCCTTATTCCGAAACATTTCTTTTGTTTCTCGCAAGGCACTTACAATGCTTTAGTGCTCAATGGACATCAAAAAGACAATTTCAGTAATTATGTTAGTGGGAAAGACACAACAATATTTAGTCTTAATGGCATTTGGAGTAATTTTTTTTGCTGTCATTTTGCGGGTAATTTTTCTTTAAAGCACTTATCGTGTTAAATAATTCAATTTGCTGTAATTTTATTGCTTTGTAGCTTTGAAGTGGATACGTAGGTACTTAGGAATTCGTCATAGGCATTAGGGTCAATGGACCTAGTATGTATTTATTAGAGGAATTGAATGTGTTCTTATAATTACCCTACAGCAAATGCGATGACTCTCCAACTAGTTGCCGAGTAGTCCGAGAATGTACCAGTTCTGCTTCCATTTAACTCGCCAGCTAATATTGGGCTGTCATTGAAGCACACTTCCATCCTATATAAATACATATATGGGTATTTCCAACCGGACGTGACAATTACTTTAGCAATTTTAAGCCCCGAATTGAAGAAAATGGAAAATGGTAATTTCGTTTCTTTCTATTATCGCGCTGCTCTTGCAGATCAGAAAGGCAATTAGATATGGTCGGAAGTGACAAAAAGTTTACCTTTCTCTGGAAATACCCATATGGGAAATTCCACTCAAAAACGATCCTACTCGTCACAGGAATTCTGAGCAGAATTTAACTCACTTCATCGCTAAAACCTAAAAAAAAAGTGAGTGTGACGGATGTGACGCAATGGAATTGCCTCTATATAATTGATTGAGGAGTGGACCTCTGATCAATTATACCCGCTTGCTGCTGTTCCGATGGAAGTTTTCGTTCCGGAAATGACAAAAAATTTGTTTGAAAATGTTGGCATTTTGAGTAGATAATCGTGACGATGAAATTAACCGGAACACTAGCAAAAATGCCTTAGACGTTTTATTTTTTGACATATGAAAGAGTCGTTCTGCGAATCGCCCTCCCATGTATCCTTATTCTAGCAATATTTTTTTCCAGAATACGTAGGGCACAACAGCCTCAGTGGGTCAATTCCAAGTCTTCTCGTACTGTTCCCATTCTGCATGTTCGTCGATTTGAAGAGGAAAGACAAGATGCTGACTCCGAACGAGGATATTTAGCTTCGTCGATGGAATTCCCAGGAATTTCACAACATTTTTTATTTCTATAAAAATCTTTTTCGATCAAAAACTTTTCGCAAGCCAATCAAGTTTCACAATAATCGCATCAACAAAACAATCAAATGAATTCTATAATTTTCTGCTCTCGAACTTGAGCTCTTCCAATTGAGATGAGATCGCAAACATTTTTCAACTACAAATTGCTTCACATTCGAAACGAACTTGAGTGCGAAATTGACTTTCAATTGACTTAAAGTACGAAAGATTCAAAAAAAAAATTTAAAAAATGTATGCATGGAAGTGAAAGATAGATGCGAAATAACAATGAGAGAAAATGTTTGCATTAAAGCTTTCAATTCAAGTGGATTTTTCTATTATTTAAAACTCGAATCCTTAAACGAACTTCAACTAACGTCAAAGGCAGAAAGTGAACTCATTAAAATGTAACCATGTAGCTAGACTTGTGTATGACATCATTAACTTGTAATAAATAAGGCCTTCAATTAAATAAATTATTCATTTGGAAGAAATATGCGCCACTAGTTAGATTCTCTGAATACCATGAACCATCCTTGAGCATTAAAGAAAACTACGGAATTATTTGTGTCTGCACGTTCGATAGCTCTGCGAGAGCAAGAAACATTTTCCACATCAGCTCGTAAATGCCTTTGGGGGAAAAGGCGACGTGCACCAAATCAAGACCAGCACAATTCGGATGAGACAAAGTTTCTTGCAATTGCTCCTAATGAGTAGTCTCGAATATACATATTAGCGTTGCCAGATGAATTTTCTTGCTAGGGTTGTTTTTCTTTTCAAAATGTCCCTAACAATACGGAATCTTATAGAAGCTTTAATAAATGTATTTTCGGGAGGAGCAAAACGCAGACTTTCTCCAAAAGCCTTCTTGTCCTTACCCTTACCAAACAAATTCATAAGCAAGTTTTCCCGCTGTTAGGTTTTCTTTTTTTTTTTCAAAGGTAACAGGGCTCAATTTTTCAAACGCCCGGTGGGCCCTTTGACCCCCAGCATGCTTCTCCTTGGGGCAGAAAGGAGGCCAGAAAATTCTCATGGGACCTCAGGAGACTGAGTCCTGATATAACAGTGTATACTTAAGTTAAGGAAGCTTGAAGACTTAAGAACACCTTAAGTGTCAAGCGGTTTAACAGTCAATTTTTATCCAAAACTCACGAAAATTGTTTTCGGCAGGCAACATTTGAAAAAACCTATTCTTTTTGTTTATACTTTTCTAAGATTCGTAAACTTAGCGAAATTCGAAAACTTATTTAAGGAGCTAAGGTGGTTAAGGAGCTTTAGTGCTAAGGATAGCTTAAGTATGCACTGTAATATCGGGCCTAATTTTTGTTTTTAAAAGATTTAAAAATTAACTTCTAGGGAATTTTGCCAATATTTTGAGTCATGCAGAGAAATAGTGCTCTAAAAATCTGTCAGCAGTGGAACTCATACAGTTTTGTAAATTTTACGAAATGGAGAAGTTTTCAAAATGGGAAATGAATTATCCAGACTTGTATGAAATTTTTTTTTATCGAAGTGTGACAAATATTCCCATTGTTTTTAGGTTCGAAAATCGTGATAACCTCTTTCGTAGAACTGATTAAGGTTAGCCATACAGGTGCCGTCTCGGACAATATGTCGAAGAAATGCCAAAGAATAATTAAAATGATTATAGACGGGAAAATTTATAAATGTTTGACCCTATTTAGACTATTTTTCAAGAAGAAGAAATGTTAACGCTCTATCAAAATGGGAAAATTTACGACAGGGAAATTTTTTCAAGGCAATTTAAAAGGCTGAATTCTTTTTGCTGAATCAAAATAAAAAACATTTTTTTTTTAATTTGTGAAAAGTCTGGATTTCTTATGTCTCTCCGCGACATTTTAATTTGACACGGAACATCTGGCAACGCTGATACATTCATGTCCACATAACTTATGAATTTGTCTTGAGCAGAATGGTGGGCCTGAAAATATTTGTTCCAAATATTATTCTTCAAAAATATCTTGAAGGAATTTTTGAGTGTTGCAGGGAGGTACATACATATGTACATATATCATCTTTGATGATCTTTCATCTCTTTTGTAATACGAATGTTGTACAATGAAATAGCTTTTCATTTGTTCCCTAACATCTTAATTCAAATATTTCATTCATTGCTTGATATGATGTTAGGATTTTGAGGAATAACTTATCTACTCCAAGATATTATATGCAAATTATAAACATTAATCATAAATTTTGACGTAAAAGTTACTGATGAGCTATGGACAAACTTTGTCCATACGGGACCCAAAGATTTCTCTCAACCTTAAAAAAAAATTTTTTTTTGTTCGTTTTTTAATTTTCGCACAAAACTTTAAATACAAAAGAAAATAGATTGCATAGTCCTTATTATGTGAGCCATGAACTATAACTTTTAAGCTTTTCATTCGAAATGACCCCACTTTTTCTTTCTTTCTTTCCTTTTTCTTTACTTTTCTTTTCTCTAATCTTCAGCTGGAGAATCTTTTTAGGTTTGTTCTAACTTTCTTTTTTTTTTTACTTTCTTTCGCATTCATTTTACTTCTTAATTGCGCCGATGCTGAAGGCATTTTACGAAGTCAACCAGGGAGTAGTGAGCTTCAAGTAAGTGTGTAAATATGTATGTACGGATTTTTTTTTTTGCTCCTTTATGTGCGACGAAAAAATGACTTCCTGTGCCGAAGATATACTTCATTTTGTTTTTTTTTTTTTAGTCAGTTTCTGCATGCAAAATTTTACATCCTGCCATAATGTGCTAATATATTCTTCACTGGTTATTCTTCTGTGGTTATTTTCTACCCCATTCATCTTGGGGTTTTTCTTGTTGTTTTTTTGGTTTATTTTTTGTTGTTTTTTATTTTTTATTTATATATTTTTTCGTATCTTCGTTCTGTCCTGGTTGGGGCAAAAAATAATTTGTCTAAAATGCGACATATTTGCTGCATTTAATTTAACTAATTTGCACAGGCAAGGAAGCAATGTTTTTCAACTTTTCTTTGGCTTCATTAGTACGTTTAGTACTTAAAGTTTAACTGACTCGTCAGTTGGGCTTAAGTTTTTATAACGTATTTTTTGTTGGTGTTGTGCCCAATTTTCATAATGATTCTTAAGTAACCGTCTGCAATGTGCTTACAAATGAGACACTTAGTGTAAAAAATGAGCTGAGAAGTTGAAATATTTTTTTTTTTTTTTTTTTGTTTCGTGGTGCTCCAAGTTAGAGCAAGGGTAAAGTTTTTGTGATGCGAAGAAATATATATATTTTTTGACATATTTTAAAAGTTAGAAATTTTAACATTATTTTTAGATTTTTGATGAAATTTACAGAGCCAAGCGGTAGGTATTTGGTCATCTGCCATTTATAGGAAAAATATGCGATAGTCGAAAGACATGTACAATGTACATAATACTGTGACAAATTTTTGACTTTCCTGAAAGTGTTTATCGCATGTAGCAACTCCCCATATTTGGTTTTGCTAGATTGCCTACAGGCAAATTTTAAATCAATTGCGAAAAGTTGTGGCCGAGAATTAAGTTGCTCAATTTTTTCTCCCACTTATGGCTTTATCTTCTTCTTGCGTTGCGATAGCTTATTTCGAGTCGCAATTGGAACGGTTGTTTTCACTTATCTCCTTTTTCAGTTTAATTGGTATGTTGGAAATGCATTTCCGAAGCTTTCGTTCATTTTTACGAATCAAAAAACTATAAAAAAAAACCGTTCCAATTGCGACTCGAAACACTGTGACATAAAAATCAAGTTTTGGAAAAATAATGATATTCCACTATATAGGTGTGATAGTATGACCAAAGATGAGTAAAACCCTAGCTGGGTTTCGTGAGTTTAGCAGGCGTTTTGATTTTATGGAGCCCTTAACATTGCGAGCCTTGCTAATTTTGGTCAAAAAAGGTAGCTTCAGTTTTTGTTCAACAGCTCCATAAGACTTAAAGATATCGGTTAACTGTCTTTGGCAAAGTTGAAGGTAACCGTCTAGTGAACACAAATAAAAACAAAAACTACTCATTTAAAAAAAAAATTATATAATATTTTTTTTTTAAGTACCCAAAAAAATCTAAATTTTTTACTTTTCTGGGCATAGCTAAGGGAATCCAAATTTTTCCTATGCTATCTTTAAAAAATTTATAGCCGGGAAGAAGCTTAACAGATCTTTCAAATATATTTATGGGATCTGAACGTGTCTGCATTAATTAAAAGGTTAAAAAAGGTCATTTTTGTAGTGAAAAATTCAGATTTTTAGGGCTCTTTTCGCCAGTTTTTAACTATATCTCCAAAACTAAGCAAAAATTTTATCCACTATGTACGGACAATTTGTAGCTAAAAGAGAGTTGAAAAACTCTCTCCAACATATTTATACGATCCGAACACGTTTAATGTACTTAAAAAGTTCATAAAATACTTTTTAAGTGCGAAATACCGATTAAGAACGAACGACTAAGAATGTCCACGTTTTGGACATGCACAAGCAACCTACGCCAATACACCGAGAGAAATAAGAACTGTTAAATCAACCACTTAGAACAGTTAAAGTAAGAGTGGTCAAATTAACTGTATTCCCCGTTAAATGCACTGAAAAAGGAAGTCAAATCAACAGTTGAAAAGTAGTCACTTTTTATGTTCAAATTCGCTTTCGTTCACTTAGACGTATAAGTTCGCATTCTGATCAACCGTCTCCGGAGTGTGCAATAGCTCAGTTTTTTAAGCTGTGAGTTGACCGTCGTGAGATTCGGGGTTCTATCCCTGCTGGCGGCGGGAATTTTTCTGGATTTTTTTTTTTTAAATACAGTTTTTTTTTTTGTTCAGAGTGTAGTTGTTTTTTAAGGCAAAAATTTTCTCCTACATTTTTAAGATTTTAATTTATTTAATTTTTTTTAATGGTTCATTTTCAAGCAAAAAATTTTGCAACCATAAGCTCAAGTGAGCGTTTTGACCAACAAGTTAAATTCGTTCGTTTAGCGTAATGGTTAAGACGTTCGCCCAGCAAAGTGGTGGTCTGCGGTTCAAGGCTCGGCCGAGGCGAGAAAATTTAAAGAGATGAAAGAGAAAAAGATTTAAAAAGAAACAAATAAATAAAGAAAAAATATAATAATTTAATAAAAAAAAAAAAATATTAATAAAAGAAGGTAAAAAAAAAGTCAAAGCAAAAAATAAATTTTTTTTTCCCAGTCGCTGGTGACAGTTGATTTAACCGCGAGACAGTTATATCAACCACCAGGTAGTTATATCCTTATTGACTGTGTTTGTACTGTTGAATTGACCGCTACTACACATAAGCTAAGAATTAACGGTGAACTCGGTTATTTTAACCTGCTTTTTCAGTTAATATAACTACCTTTTTCTCTCGGTGTATCTGTTAAACCGTTTAAGATTTTATATTCCTGTCTTTAGCAAAGTTTTAGCCTTCAATATGAAGAAAAGAGCTGCAATAATAACTGACCCGAGAGATTCTATCTGGATGCTTTAAATAGCAAAAATCTCAAAAATTTAAATCTTTTTCCACAAGGGAGAAACACATTTGATCGAAAGCTAATACATCGTCTGGATAATCTCTCAACATTTTTTTTTTTATTAAAATGAAGAAAAAAAGTGACAACTCCTTCGAGCGTACTTATTGCATCCGGGTGCTTCTTGTCATCGTTTTGGAATTGTAAAGTTGTAATTTTTACCCGAAAAGACTGACATGAAAAAAAAAATCCACCTATGTTAGTAGCTACAAAAAGGAAAAATCTTAAAAATTACTTTTAAGAAACCCTCAATCATCGATAAAATCGACAAACGATTTGTGAGAAAATCCAATTTTCGGATCTGGATTCAACTTTATTATCCCATTTTATGATCTACCTTTTTATATTTTCTATTTTGATTGGATGTCTTTTATATCAAAATATGCATATCAATCTGTAGTCTATTGTAATCATCCCTAAATTATTCCATCTCGTTTGAGACTCACGCCAACCTTGGCCCCACAATCTAGATGCTTGAAAACGCTTTACTGTATCTCAATACATTTAACCTTAAATGAATATATTTTCCAATCGATTTTGAGAGGCCAAAAAAGCGGGAAATTTCAATAACTTACCTTAAACTACAGCAACTCCATGCTATCTTGGTCTCTTTGGATTAAAAAAAAAAAAGTTACTTTTGAAGCAGATTTTCCAACGAGTTTTTTTACGTTACGAGTGCTGGGGGGAAAACTTTGTGCGTTTGTTTCTTGAAATTTTTCGTTCTTCGTGGCTACACAGAGTTCAATTTTTGGTTTTTTTTTTTTAATTTTCTTAAGTTGATTAAATTTTATACTAGTTAATTATTGCTACTTTAATTTTATTGATTACCATTTGCAAGGTTAACTTTAAATTTTAATTGAAATCTCCTTGTACAATGTACATATAAATACTTATTTGAAATTTAGTTACGATTTATTGTTAGAAATTTATTGAAGTTCTTAATTCCTCAATAGTTTGTCACAAAAACAAAAAAGTTCCTTTTGCGGCGAGTAGTTATGCAAACCGAAAATGTCAACGCAGCAATTTTGTTGCCCACGAAGGCTAATAGGCGCCCGAAATAGCAATTGAAGACAATAACGGAAACAATGCAGTACGCAGTCATGTGGCATAGAGCTGTAGACAAGGTCACCGGCACAAGAGACAGACAACGTGCGAGGAAGCAGCACACGGCACACAACAGCCACAGTCACAACTTATTCGCACTTATTTTGCTGAGTGAACACACTGGCGTATGAGTGTGATAATTTCCTCCGCGTTTTACGATCAAGTATACGTCCCGACAAAATTTCTCTCTTCGCTCGAATTTTGCAATAAATTTTTTGTTTTTATGATTTAGAATTTTCCACAAAAGCGATTTCCATCGAAAATGTGCAGTAAAATATAAACACTGAATGTTTTTTCATTTTCTTTTTTGAGTTTATTCAAACTCGCATGACATGAAAATTTCGTTCTCAACGCTTAAGAAATTTATGGCCGCGAAGAAGGACCGAAACTCGCACATGGCACAAGGGCAGAGAATCTTTCATTTCATATTTTCAAACACATCGTGTTTATTGCTTAGAATTAGTTATATTCGCTATGGCATCTTTTATAAAGGACCCCATTTATTTTTCGCGCGTTCAAAATTCGAGCATTTGAATTTGTGCCAAAAAAAGAAACAAAAACAATGAGGAACGTACACGTTACAAGGATCATGGATTGTTATTATAATTGTTAGTGTTTTATATTGTCTCGAATGTTGTGTGACATTCAAGTGTCGGTGGAAAATTGGGTTGCAATTCGTTCTTTTATTTTCCTTTGCCTTAGGTTGTTATTGTTGTTGTTCTTTTAAAATGGTCCACACTGCAAAGTCTTACATAAGACGCAAGAGTTGCTTGACACACTGACACATTGGGCAACCGAATTTGCTTCGCTGTCATGCGTTCCTTAATCTCGCACAATCTTCTCCTTAAAATCCTTAATAAAATTTTCGAATTTTCTCCTCGATAAAATCACAAATGAAGAGATGAAATGTTTTTTTTTTTTTTTGTTTTATTTAATTTTTATTTTTTTATTTATTTATTTTTTTTTTTGTCTTTTTTCTTTTACTCCAAGTCACGACGATCGAAGGCTCTTCAATGAATTAAGAGGAAAATTTTTGAAAAAATCACCATGCGAGGAGCTTTTCGCATTTAGCATTTTCATATGTTTTTGTGTGTCTTAAGAACCCGAACGGAGGAGTCACGCGCGTCTTACTTAAGTTATTCCGCCGAACGTGTCGTTTCGTTAAGCGTTGACTACACGAACTAAAAGCAATTATGCTTTCGGAATATTGCAAAAGGCTCAGTCAGTCAGCTGCACAGCAGCCCCACATCCAACATATACAGCGACAATAACCTTACGCAACGAGATAAAAAATTTTCAACTGCAGCATTCTGTCGGTTCGAACGTCGGACATGTTCGATGTTGAAGGATGTTTTAAATTTTGTGTGTTCTTTTTTCGGTTTCGGTCAAACAGTCGCATCCAACAAGGATTTTTCTCTTTCGCAGATTTCGTTCGTTTGTTAAGTTCGGTCGTGAGATTTGGTTCGGTTGTTAAGTTGATGAATGGTGCTAAAAGGTGTGCCGTTGTGATTGTAAGCGTTTTATTTTCACAAAGCCACGTGATTTGTTTACGTTTGAAACAGTTGGCGAACGATAAAAAAAAATTGTGTCAGGTTCTTTAGGTCAGCCAAAGGCATGCAATCGAAAACATGAGTTTGTAATTTATCTATTTAAAAATGAAAATACTCGATAAACCAATTTTCCAAATGCTTTTGAAGTGCTTGAGTGCGATCTAATTAGGCCAGGCCAGGCTCGGCCAGGCTAGTTCAGTGAAATGCATCAAAATGGATGGGTGGAAATTCTTCACTCATACTGTTTTCGTTCTGCTAAAGAGCTTTTCAAAACAAAGTTGAACAAAGAGACAGACCATTAAAATGCTTGGTTTTGACAGCCAATAGTAAAAAAGATTTTATGCCACGCTTTGTTCAATGCAAAGAACTTTTGACAGGTTGAACAGATCAAGTAGCATAATTAAATTTCGTTATTATTTTAATTTAATATTAATTTCGAATTGAGATTATATCAAATAAATAAGGACGATTTCTGAATTTTTTAGAAATGTTTGTTATTTTAAAAATACTTAGGCCCGTTTTCTGAATGTCCGGTTAAACCGTAACCGGCAGTTATTTTAACAAAAAATCATGTTTCGTTTTCTCAAAATACGATTAAGGCACAAACCTTAACCGACGCTCATCTGCCGATTAAATTTATTTATAAGAAACATCTGGCGGTTAGATCTAGTAGCTTTGTTATAGAATATTTTGGAATTCGAATATTAAAAACTTTAATTTCAAAACATCGCAAAACATCTTTTGAAAAATTTTAGCTGCGTATTCTCTTTGTATATCCCGAATTCATATTGAACGACAGTTGGTTTTCATAAATTTCAGTACAAAACGCTACAAAATTCTGTCGTTTTGACATTAAGAAACAGATGTTTTGTAAACGCGTTGCCAACTTCTCACTTATTAACCAGAACAAATCATTTAGACATTGAGAAAACGAAATTGCCTAACCGACACGTTTAATCATTCGATTAGTTTAACTGCCGGTTAGTTAATCTAGACTTTAACCGGACACTCAGAAAACGGGCCTTAAAGACTCAAACCCCCTTATTCATAATCAATTTTTAACTTTAAAACATTGTTTAAATTCAGTTTTTGTATGGAAATTTAACATTTAAACAATGTTTTAAACTTAAAATTTGATTATGAATAAGGGGGTAAATGAATATTTTCGAAAAATTAATTTTTGAAGCTATTAAACCGAGTTGACGAAACCGACCCTAAATGAAAATAAGCCATAAATTTTTGTCTTTACTCTTTTTCTGCGTTTATTTTCCCTCGAATGAGCTGCAGAAAAATCATATTGAATAAAATTCCTTAAAAGAAATCAATATCGTCTACGAGAGTTCACAGCCTTTTATTGTGCAGGCGATTGGAACTGTATTGCATTACAACCTAAGAGACAATGTAAAGACGAACCCTTATATATGACTGTCAGGCATGCTCTACAAATCGAATCCCCATTAAATCTTGTGAATAAAAATTGTTTCGAAATTAATAGTGGCCAAGAAAATATGAAGAAAGATTAAATATTGTTTGAATATTTTTATATTTTATTTTGAAGGGGTACGCAGAAGAAAACTTTGCCAGATCAAATATTGCGGGGGGCTATTAGGCAAGCGGAACTAGCTTTATCACGGGCGACAGGTTAGCAGCTATTAGAATCCCTTTCAATAAATGTGTAATAACATCCACACCGAAGAATCAATTGGCCAACTGTGTGGCATTTTTAAAGTGGTCCGGGGTATTGGGAAAACGGTCGAGATTGGTCAACCGTGCTTCAAAGAAATATGTGTCTATTGTTTGTGCTATTAAAATATTTTAAGCTTTTCAACGTGACATAAAAGTTGTTCGGACTTAAATTTCATTTTGATGACAGTGCGAAGAAATTTATTGAAATGCAAACATTTCGATTGAAAGTTTGCGGTCAGAGGCGATTGGGTGAAGTCGAAGCCAATCTCGAAGAGTCTTCATAAAACCAAATGTGTTTCATTTTATATTATTTTTTGTTCTTTTTTATTTCTTATACATTTGAAACTTTGCTGCATTTATTTAAATACCAAAAAACAGGAAAAGTTATTCAAAAATAAAGTTTTATAAAGCTTTTCTGTTCTTGAAACTTTAAGTGGATAGCTGGTGTTTATATTGAACAATGGTGGAGCAATGGTGAAGAAAATCTTTTGGTTTTCTTTTCAAAGTTAACAACTCTTCTTAAGCCAAAAACATTACATATGTACGTAGAAGATTATGAAATATTCTGAATATCTGCGGTGATCAAAGACGAAAATGTAATGTTCTTGTGAGAAATGAACTTCTAGGAATAATATTTGCGACCGAGCTAAGATAATAGACTTCAGAAAACTTCATATCATATTGAATTGTATTTGTGGTCAAATGGAAGAGTAGCTTAAGTCCAAAATTCTTGTTTTGAGATATTCCAATTTTTCTGCTTAGGAGCTTTATCGAAATTTTAATTTTTAACTTTCTCACATTGAAATTACTATTCGAAGTATCGCACACCCGCTTCTAAGGAGACACAACTCAAAATTTCTCATTTTTCAGAAAACGTAAAAAAACAATTGAGTGTCAATCATAGCAATAAGAATGACATTGACCAGGGTTTTCGGCTTTTTATAATAACAAAAACGGAATTTTTCGTGCAGGTAGAGAGGTAAATTATGATCAAGTTCCATATGTTAGCTCAAAATTGACGATTTTTGAGTTATGTCACCTTAGAAGAGGGTGTGCGATATGTTAACAAAAATAAGCGCCCATAAGATTTTTTTTTTTCTTAAACAAAAGCTTATCGAAATATGAAAAAAGGAATTCAAATAACTTCATAAAAAAATCATCACTTATTAAAACGGGTTAAGCACACAGAGGCGCCCTGACTTCCTTTTTTTCATTATTTCTCAGTGTAAGAAATTAAAAAAAATATTTTAAAATTTCCTGATATTTTAGGAATCAGTCAACGTTTCTTTCGTCTTCCTATCTTAATTTATTTTTTTATTTTTTATTTTTATTTATTATTAATTGTTAATTACAAAATTTAAATTCCACAATTTTCTTACATAACTTTTGTAGAGGTTAGTTATAGTAGGACTCTTCAACTACATCATAGCAATGCTAATTTCCTGGAGTTCTAAGTAATTAATTTTTAAGGAAAATTTGAAAAACCTTACAAGAGTGGTCCTATCTTAATTAGTTTTTGAGATATTCGGGCCTATTACGGTAGTCGCCGTCGACGCAAAAAATAGACGAAGCGACAGATTCGTATTACAGTAGTCGCCGTCGACGCAATATTGTCGTCGTCGTCGCTAAATACCTATTATCGTAGTCGCCGCGAGAGTCGCTTCTTGTCGTTTTCTGTCGCTATTTTTTTAGGTGACGACTAGCAGGCGAGCAGTGCGATAAAAGTAATAAAATGAAAACTAATTTCACTCAATAGTGAGTCAGCTTGAAAAGAACCCAAGTATGGCAAGAGGTTAGCGAAAAGGAACTATTCCTAGCTATTTTAAGGAAGAATGGGAAGTCATTTCGTCAAAAATGAATTCACCTTGTCCTCCCATGCAAACTTAAAATATCCAATCTTTGTCTTAAAATTCTCCTCTGGTAATAACTTGAAGTTCTTTAATTTTTGCTTAGGCTTTCAAAATTTTTTTTACTCTTAAAACTATGTCACACAAACAAATTTGCATAAGATTTGTTCCATTTTCCGAATAAAAAATAAAAGTGCTACCAATTTCATTTAAAATTCGTCGTCGTCGTCTCGAACTAGTACCGTAATAGCTATTAAGGGGCGAAGCGACGGCGACGACGACATCGTTGCTAAGTCGTCGACGACGATAGCGGCGACAACCGTAATAGGCCCGATTGAGAAAATTTTAAGTGCATTTTTTTTCGTACTATCGGCATGAGCTTAAAAAATCATGTTTCTGAACTTTGACCTCGTTGAGCACCCCCTAAATGATGTTCGATCGATCTAAATCTTTTCATTTCCCTCTTCAGTTGCCCTCTACTACATTTTGACGGGGTGACTGGCAAAATTAAACGAATTTAGCAAATTTGGACCACCCTACTGTACACTTTACGGTCAGATGTCCTTTGATCCTCTTTGAGCTGTTACAAAAAAAATCCTGCTGAATATATCGATCCCTTTTCGAGAAATTATCGTTTATTACAAAATCTCAATTTTACAGGAGATCGTGTTTACAACTATTCTTTATTTTAGTCATCCAATTTCTCCTCTCGTTCATTGGTTCCCTTTTTCCAGTTGCAGAGTTACTCTAAATCAGCATTTAAAATGATCAAATCAGCAATGTACACGGGTCTTAACTCAGTTCAATCACTGAAAATAAAGAGTTTGTTTTAGAGATGAATTTCGAAAAAAAAAAAAAACAAATACTCCTACCCGACATCTGTTCAAAATTCCATCACAACGATAGCCCGCACAGCAATCGGAATCACTTCGACAACGACTTTCTGGCTGAGTAATACACTAAACAAAATTCATTAGAAAAATACATTTTATTCAATTTAAGTAGCTAATAAAATAAGTGAACTTACCATATTTTGATTCCCTATGCCGCTCGTCTGGGAAGAAAATATTGTGAATTTTAAACATTTACTCTTGAAATGAAACACAAACTTACTTTTGCCACAACTATCGTAGCCAAAACGAATATAATGAAGTGTATTCGACAGCGCATAGCGATTAACTGAAAATTCTCTTCCAGAAACAAAATGTACCCATATTCAAGCACATACATATGTACATTGTACAAACATATGACTAAATAAGTATTCTGTTGACGACAATGTTATTATATAACAGATAAACAGATTTAGCGGGTATATTGTATAACGGTACCTTGACTTATTTCTCGGAATAATGAAATATACCCATGAGATTTAATATAATACCCGACACATTGTATACCTACTGCACATTAACCACACACTGACCTAGACTATAAAAATTTGTATTGATTGATTCAGCAATTATTAAGAATAATACAAATTTACGAAAGAAAATTATTTTTAAGAGGCTTGAAAAGCGATTCCATGAATACGGTCCCACCCGTGAAACTCACTTGTAAAGTTTAAGCTCGTTAAAATTTAAAAATGGACATGATTCTCAATGATTTAAAATTTTGAAAACGTTTAACAATATTTAAGCACTGAAATTACGCAATTAGAGGTCCGAATGGCTGTCACGGGTGTCATGATTGGGCCCGCTTCTCGTGGAATTGCCCCAGAAAACATTGAGGTTTGAGAATGGTTCAAGAATGATTTGAGATCAAATGTATTATCAAATTGTAAAGGTTTGATTTCAATTTGAGAATCATTTGAGAATGATAGCATTCTCAACAAAAAGGGGACTTTGTTCTCGAATTGAAAAAAAAGGTTTATTCTCAAATCAATCTCAAATCGAACTCAAGTGTTAATATCAAACAATAATTCTCGATTTGAGAATTATTTGAGAATCAGATTTGAATTCAAATTTGAGAACAAAAAAATCTCAAAACATTTGACTTCGCGATGACTGAAGGACACATGTGTAAACGAGGATGCAATCGTTAACGAGTTATCGAGCTTCTTTACGAATCGAGAAAATCTCATCATGATTTATGATCTTGCGATTGCTTAAAGTGTGAACCTGCTAACTAAAAGATTAGCACAACCTTACGTTAGAGTTACTTAAAGACGTTAGCTTAACTTTTACAATAGAGGATCTCTCATCATGATTTATATCTTCGGCTTAAAGTGTGAACCTGCTAACTAAAAATTACAAAATTTTCTTTTCTTACGAATGACATGAAAGTCGAACTTGTTGAAAAGTGGACTTAGCTGTGAACTTTGAACTTAGTCAGTTCTGACTCTATCACCAATGATCTCCGTATTTAGAATTGTTCAAATAAAAAAAATTTATATATTTGCTATATTTAGCTCATTTCGAATGTACTATCGAGAAATAGTTCTGAATCGTTATAAAGTGGACTTAGCAGGTTTACAACAGTGTAACGTCTGGCATTATGAGAACTTTCTAGCCGGACATTGATTCAGAATGGACAGATGAGGCAATTTAATGGGAAAATACTATCCTGCTATAATATCGTACGGTATATTTAAGAAGGCATCGTAAATATGATAACGATACTATCGGGGGAGAAATATCGAGCTTTCGATATATCGAATGATAATATACCAATAGTAAAATATGACTATTTTACTAAAATACAGTGTAACTTCTGCTTGGGGAGAACCCTTTTAAGCGGACACTACTCTAAACGGACAGATTTGAGGAATTTTCTTGTGCTCCTGCTTCTCAAATACTTTCCTCTTAAGCGAATACCTCTGTTAAGCGGACAGATATTTGGATAGATGTACACTGTAAATATGTATTTTAGACAAAATTGGAGTGTACAAAAGGACGTTTTCCAGATCTCAGATGGTATGATAAGATATGATACGATAAGATAAGATATGAACGATAGACATATATAAAATATCGCTTTCGATGTCGGGAAAAGTATATCGATGTACGATATATCGCCGAGCAAAAATATCAGTATAAATTTTCGATATATCGTTTTAAAAATATCGATATTTTGATATATCGATATTTTTTGCCCATCCCTAATTCAGAACAATATTTTAATTATAAAAATAACATTAAAAAAACGCTGAGATACAGTAAGTGTACTTGAAGAAGCTGACCAGGTGCAACTTTTCTATGTTTTATTTAGAAAATGAAAAAAAAATTTTTTTGTTTTTGTATTCGATATGTGTTGTTCGACCTTTCGTTGATATTTTGATCATTAAGTGAAAAATCGTTTTAATGATTTTCCGGCGTTTATTCGAGCTTAAGGTCAAATTAAAAATAAAATTTTTACCGGCTTGGAATCTACGGGCCAGAAATGTTAAAAATAGGTGAAAAAATCGTAAGACATTTGAGATTTTTGCAATTTATTCTTACTAGATAGAGTTTTAGCGGATCAGTTATTTTAAGGGAACCTTCTGGTCTAGATTTTTTTGCAAATCGATTTTTTTTGTTTATATATTTCGAAAGAATAGACTTCTAAGAATATGCTGGCAAAGTTTCGTGATGATTTGACAATATTTTCTTTGCTACAGCCGCTTTAGTAGGGGAGACAGCAGGCAGCGCGCTTGATCAAAGCAACTTTGAACGCGTTTATCTGAAAAGCAATTTTTTTGAAATGGCGTACATGAAAACAAAAAACCATCAAACCGTTTCGTCTGAAATTTTTATATGTTATTCACAACATCAATAGCTATCGCGTAAGCTAGAATTAATTTTTTATTTCAAGAACTTCATATTTTTTCAACAAAGAAATGGTAAAACAAAAACTCGTTTTTGGATGTGTTAAATCAAAAATTGCGCCATTTTGTAAATTTTTTTTTTGTTCTAGCTCACGCGATAGCCGCATTCATTTTGACTAATGATACGTATTTTTTTTTTTTGTTTTGTCAAGTAACCCGAACTTAAGAAATCGTGTACGCCACAGAAGTACTTTTTTAAAAAGCGTCCATTTCGGCGCCATTTTTAAAATTGAAAAAAAAAAACAAAAAAAAATACAATCACCCCTATTATGATTGTCGACTACTGATAGAGAATCGAAAAAGTTCTATCGTCGACTAAAATTTTTCATTTTCTAGTATGTGGAAATTTAAAAATTTTTGTCGAAGATAGAACTTTTTCGATTCTCTATCAGTAGTCGACAATCATAATAGGGCTGAATATTTTTTTCAGAGTGTCAATAAATAAGATAATAGTCCTGCAAACTTAGAAAACCGTTTTTATTTGGCTTGATACCAAACAAAAATCATGAAAATAACTTTTAATTTTCGTGATCTAGACCAGAAGGTCCTTTTAAAAACAAATTTTTCGAGTCTAGAACTTAAACTTTGTCATAGACAGAAAACTAAAATATTGAACGGGTTACCAGTTATGGCCATAAGTAAGTCCGCATCTTAATTCTCGGGTTCTTTTTTTGATATCAGCTTTTTACGTTTTGCATAGTGTTATCCAAAAAATTAGTTTCGATTCAAATATATTTATTCTCTTTGTTTCAGTATGTTTATTTTGTTCGATTCAATCCACACACCTGTTCAAATGAAAAGTCTTAAAACTAAACAATTTAACTCAACGAATTCTCTGAAATTTACCTGTCGCGATATTTTTCCGCGCTCGTTTGAATGCTTATTCGCTTTTTATGTGTCAAAACAACAACAACAACAACAAAAACAAAAGAAAAACAGCAGACATTATTGAGCAAAATCAGAAAAGTTTGCTGCTAACAAATGTTGAAAAACTTTCCGAATTCTACTTTCTTAAGAATATTAAATACTTGAGCGATATGCAAGCGAAAATAATAAAATATTCAAAAATCTTCGGGCTCGGAGTTTCGCATTATCGCTTAATAAATTTTGATTTAAATTAACAAAAGCGAAGAATCAATTTTTAGGCTAATTATGCTTAGAGACCTTTTCTCTCACAACAACGACAAAAGTTTTCAGATAACATTCTAAAAGGAATCAAATATGACTTAATCAATGACAGAAATTTAGTTAAATGAGAACGTACATTCCCACAGGAACGATAACTTTGATGCAGACCTACAATCAAATCGATCGAAATTTTGCAAATTCAATTAAAATCGTAACGGAAATAAATTACAATTGCATGTAAGGATGTATGAACATGTACAAGAATGTCGAAGTGTGGCAAATAGATAATGATGTTAATCGTTTAAATGAGAGCCTAAGAGGCGAAAATGCGTAAGTACAAAGCGAAACGAAATATCTTCTTGGCATTAGCATTTAACATTAATCTAATTAGAGAGCTTAGCTGAATAGAAGCGACGACGACAGACGTCTACTTAATCTCGCCATTGGCGGTAAGTAGTGCTTTTTCATTGGACTTTACATCTAAATGTTCCATGAGACAGCTTGAGGCATTATTATCGGCTTTTGGTTTGCTGGTCAAAAAGGGAGCGTGCACATCGGGATCGTATGGGAAAAGTGCACGCAAATCGGGCACCCGCAGCGAATTCGAATTATTCGTTTGCTGCTTGTATTCGTCAGTCTCCTTGAGGGCATGTCGGCGATTCCGTACGAGGGGCTCGGTGATGTGCGAAAAACGTGGCGGCTGCTGACGTACACTGACACCGCAATTCATCATGCAAACGTACAGGTTCGACGGACGTTTATTTAGGTAAAACGGTGAAGATGGAGATGCCTTCATAAAATTCAATGGACGTGTTCTTACCGTTGGTGGCGGCGGCGGCGTCGGTGTCGGTGGATACCAGGTTCTCAAATATTGCTGATATCGTAAAAGTTCATTTTGCGTTGGTAGTTTTGTTGTACTCTCTTTTGTTGTGCTTGTTGTTGTTGTTGTTGTTGCAGTTGTTGTTGATGCTGCTGCTAATGTTTTTACTGTGCTTGCTGCTGTTATGATTGCTGTTGCTGCTGTTGTTGTTGTTGTTGTTGACGATGGTGTTGGTGTTGGTGCGGCTGCTGTTGAGTTCAAAATCGTTTTGGCAACGTTGAATTCACATCGTTCACCGTTTGTTAAGCTGGAGATATTTTTTACCGAGCTCGCAATTTTAACGCTGTCTGATCCCTTTGTTTTAACCACTTCCGTGTGCAATTGCTGAGATAGCCCGAGTTTTTTGAAATACGTCGCCTCGCTGGCTAAACCATTACGAATCGGACTGCGATTGTGGTTAATTTCTTGCTCAACGATTTTCGTTAGTTTCGGTGAGTCTAATTCATGAATTTGAATCGGGCTGTGATTGTGGTTATTTTCCGGTTCAACGGCTTTCGTTAGCTTCGATGAGTCCAGCTCATGGAATATAAACGAATACATTCCATCACGACGTTCGAGCTCCTCCAACATCAGTTCATCGGAGCTCACGTATGGCGATTCATCCAAAACGCCATTTTGACATGCGGTGCTCACTATCGTGGTGGCGATGGTCGCTGCCGAAGTCATAGTTATATCAATTGAAAATATTCGAATGAGTTTTTGCGCTTCGCTTTTGAGGAAGAACTTTCGCAATGCGGTCTAAATGTCATCTGAGGAGACTTTTTCACAATTGGAGCCACAAAGCTAAGGGGCTTCGATAACCCAAACGAATGTTTATCTTTATAAATATGCGGAGGATTCGCTTACATTCATCAGAAATTTTGTGAGTTTTTGTGAACTGACAGATTGTTTATGTTGTCAGTGATATCGAACACCAAACACCAGCTTCAGAAGCTATACGATCGAAGTGTTTTGAACACGAAGTTTGAAGAAATAGCGAATATTTATAATAAACGAATGTATGTAAGTATATATAAACAATAAGGTAGAGCGCGTTTATCGTTCGATGGCGACAAGAGTTCAAGAGAACACATGTCTGTGTCTCTTCAATGAAAACAAATTCTCTGACGATTTTTACAATATCTTATCTATGTATTTCAAATATCGAAACTCTTATGATGGCATTACATTTGTTACCATCTCACAAGTGGATCTATTGAAACCGATTTTGAGATCGCCAGTCGCCAGTCCATAACAGGGCCGCTTGTTTTCTGGTATTATGTCTTTCAGCGTTGTCTAATGATGATTTTTTGTTAATGTAACGCATGAATACCCAATCTTAAGACTAGCAGTGGCTCCTTTCTAATTTCAATGCTTAACTTGATCATGTTAGGACCAAATATATCCGAGGCATCTTAGTCATTCATAAGCTCATCACTGAAGCGTTAAAAATTAGTCAGATGCGATGGTATTGCCATGCTCAAAGGCGACCGCCAGAGAACCCCGCCAAAAAGGCAATATCCACCACTAGTTCCAGGAAATGGTCGGAGGGCAGGCAGACCGAAAAATACTGGGATCGGTCAGGTGGAATAATAGCAGCAAAGGATGGCTCTCAGCGATGACATGATTCAGGATAGGAATAGCTGCAGAACGGATTCTGAGATCACACACCCATGACCTCAGGAGGAGTGCAAAGGAATCCGAAATGGGGTAAACAAGGGTTAAGAAGAAGAAAATTATGCTATTTTCGTGATCAGCGCCCCACAAAATTAGTATAAAAATTATTTTCCGGCGATGGCTACTTTTGCGCTCACATATTTCCCCTATAATTCTCATTTCGTTCATAATTAGGGTTGGGTATAACGTGTAACAATTTTGAATGTTTTTGGGGTCTTCAAAGTAGAGTTGCGCGGCGTTTTAAGATCTGACGACGTCAATAATATCGACGGAAATTAGTAACGATGAACATATCGATAAATATATCGATATTTGATCGATATATATTCGATAGACAAATCGATATGTCATCAATATATCGATAAATATGTGGAAAAATCTCGCAAATCAATGTATCGAAGTATCGATAATTTAAAAAATTGTTTTTCAGCGATCAAAATTTTTCTATTGTAAGCTAGTGTACGATAACAAAAAGGCGACATCTCAAAGGCAGGTAAGAAGTAGAAATATAAAAATTAAGCAGCAATCCTACGTATAAAGTAAAAAGATTTATAAGCAATTAAGGGTGTCAGCCCAAGTAACAAAAATGTTTATTATCATAACTTAAAGAAGTAGTGAAGAAGGCTACAAAAGGTTTGCACTCCGTCTTTAAGACATATTAAAGTCCAAATTAAGTGCAAAAGGGCCCATGTGGGCGGTCCGATAGAAGAAATTGAGAAGCGTATTTCTATCTTAATTGCCACTTAAATAGGAGAGCGAAGTTTCAAGTTCTAGTTTTTATCTTCTTAAAGGCTTCTTAACTCCAGCACAGCTTATGAGTTTATAAAAACATTCTCTATCTCTTTTTATCCCATTGATTTAAATACTAATGATAAAATGAAACGAAAACATAATTCGCAGAGGGTGTTGGTTCTGTCTAAAATTTTATTGACAAGATATTTGTGTTCATCAATGCTATGATTAAAATAAGTGACTTTGGTTTTTGTTCGTTACGCCAAATTGAAGCGATTTTACAAACGCAATGACTTTTTCGGTGAAATTACACCTGCTACCCCCTTCAAAATTCACGCGCCTTCATAATTGTTTGAATTGATGAAATATTTTTGTAAAACAATTACGCTGAAATCAATGCGCTGGTGCTTAAAAATGTGTTTTTATGTGGGTTTTTAGTATATACTTTTCTTAAGTCAAATAATTTGCAAAGATTAACTCGTAAGCATTTTAAATTTCGTACAATCGTAAGTATTGCTGCAAATTAGAAGGAATACAAATATAATAATTTGATTAGGAAAAGTTTAACATCCGAGCGTACACCATTCCCTTCGGTGGTCGACACCGGACTGAAATGCAGGGTGGCCATACTTTTTTCCATTTTGATAGCACACGTTGATGAAAAACACTTTACTAATTTAAGTACGATATTCGAAGTATTAAATACGTCCCATCATACCGATTTAATGCTTCGAATATGGCTACTAATTTCAGAACCATCTTAGACTGCTTTAAGAAGGATATTAAATACTAATTTAAAACCAAAGTGACAGCTCTACTTTAAAACCGATTTAAGTGACATTAAAGAAGGGAGGATTCAAATACCAAAAACTGATCATATTAAGTTTGAATAAAGAAATGAAATACCGAATGAATACCACATTTTGCTACTTGGGAGGCGAGCCTGACAATACAATACCCGACACAGGCTGTATATAACCAGCAGCATAAATGCGAGTAATTAACCCAAAAGTGAGTACTCTTGAAATAATCCGT
Source organism: Chlorops oryzae (assembly GCA_020466095.1). Taxonomy (NCBI): domain Eukaryota; kingdom Metazoa; phylum Arthropoda; class Insecta; order Diptera; family Chloropidae; genus Chlorops; species Chlorops oryzae. The sequence goes on from CM035808.1 coordinate 35,368,373, forward strand.
ACCGGGGTACTCACAATAAAATATATTCGCATATGATAGGCGAGTATACTGAAGTTTACTCCCTTTGAGATCGAATGTGGATGAGTTCGTTCATTTATGAACGCTTGCTGCTTTGCTTACTTTGAATGATGAGAGGCAAAGAGGGAAAGAAGAAGAACATTTAAATGCGAAACAAAAGCAGCATACGCTTCGTGTAAAATTGAAGAAATGGGCTATTGAAGAAAAACATTTTAATTTAAGAAAATAAAAAAAAAGGAAAATCAACTAACCTCCCTCGAGGTAAAGAATATACTCCCAGGAGAACTCCCTTTTGTATCTAAGGATCGAGTAGTGGTTTTCCAATACCACCATTATGTTAAAAAATACAGATCATCACATGCAAAAGCAAGTTAGAAGGGAGTACTTGTACGCTTTTTGGGAGTACTCGAAGGTTACTTTTGAAGCACTCGCTTTCGCTGCTGGGTGTACATATGTACATATATTTGAATATTTAGTAAAGCAGGCCCCAATACCACTACCATCGAGACAAAATATTCTAGAGATTTTTAAGTCCATACGGGTTCCCAATGTGCCGATTTTTTCTTGAATGAAAACTACCCTCTTGCCACGCCCGGTTTTCCAATTTAGGA